>JAJEJO010003168.1:8171-39099 GCA_020662805.1 Glaucomys volans
TATCTGTTTGGTCTCACTAAAGAGATCAGTCAGTCCACCTCTGCCCCAGAAGGGCTAAATACATGATTTTATAATGATAGTAAAGTAGGGCACACATTTTGAGCAAAGAAAAATATGCTGAAATTTAAATTACACCCTTCCACAATCCTACCTGCCACTTGGAGAATATAAAAACAAAAACATAATACAAAAATAGGTCAAGGATCAGGAAGTATAGAAAATTCAAGAGAAACTCCTTTTAAAATATTTACATTTACTGACTCTCAGCAACAGATTTCAAGGGACTAATCTCTGGGTTTTGGACCTTTGTTTGGGAAATATATGGAAAGGTAAGAAACAGCATGAAAATGGAGTCACTGGCAAAAACACTTCCAATCCAGAATTTCTCACAAATATTAGCATCCATGTGACTCTCTGGATGCCACTGAAGCATGTTATAGACCTATTTTAAAAAATGTGAAAAGGTAAATGAATTTTTAACACAGAAGTTTTATCAAATTGCCTCAATTTGTGTTTTATTGCCCCGGGCTGAGTGCTATACAGATGTCTGTAATTAGTAAAGTTGTAAAATATTCTGAAAGCCAGCAGGAGGTTAAGTGCATGGGTGAAAATTCCAGGTCGTTCCTGCCTTAAGACAACAGGCCTAACCTGAAAATGCCAAATTGAGCTGTTGAACTTTCAGGGATGTCTGAAACCAAAAGGTGAAAACAGGCAAATAGGTTCACCAAATTTTAAATATGCTATCAGTTTTGTTGGACACACTTTCACTATCTGTAAGTAATGTGTTTTAACCTAGCAGGTCTGAGTTCTCAACTGTAACTACCCTAAAGGACCCCAATTCTCAGAGCTCTCAGCAAGTACATAATTCCTCTGGTTTCCCTCAGATCTATCATTTCACAATGTGTTGGGAAATTTAGTTAAATAGTAAAGCCAGGCCTCAGTATGTTCTTGTACAATTTTTGTGATTTCATGCATCAATTAAAAAATAAATTGAGGGGCTGGGTTTGTGACTCAGTGGTGGAGTGCTTGCCTGGCACATGTGAGGCACGGGGTTCAATCCTCAGCACTACATAAAAATAAATAAATAAAATAAAATTATTGTGTCCATCTACTACTAAAAATATTTTTAAAAAAATAAATTAAAATTTTAAAAATTAAATAAATGCATGAAGAACACAGTAAAGTCATGTGTGTCTACAGAAAGGTTAAAAGGAGGTCAAATGAGGCAAACTTCTACCTGCTGGTTAGTGACTATCACAGGAAGAGTCTGCTGAGAAGATATAGATGCTAAAGTCCACAGAACTAGATCCACTCCATCCTGAAACATACTGAGTAACTTTGGTCACCTTATTTAATTTCTTTGTTCTTCAAATTCACCACGAACAATATAACATAGAGATGTATCACATGATGTTGCTGTGAGGATTTAATGAACTAATACATGCACAAAACAGCCCAAGGATTAGCATTGGCAGCTCTCAATAAATGTGACACGTGCGTTTCAACATTTTAACTATATCAAACTTCAGTTGTTAGTATTTGTGACCCATTACTGTGGTTTAAGTGAGCATTAGCTATTAAATAGAACCTCAGTCTGTAATAAAATATTAGCCCGAGATTATAAATGTTCTTGTAGAAACATGATTGGAGGTTGAAATAGGGAAAGTGATGGAAATGAGTGTATGATTCCATGATGAATAATCTGAAGTAAGAGAATGATTCAAATTTATGAACTTTCCAGATTAGATTTCTGGATTAGATGATTATTACATATGTATATGTCTACATACAGGGAATTTTTTTGTTTGCTTGTTTTAATCTCTAAAAACTTTCTGTGGCTTATTTTACTCAGTGTATGTGTTAGTAAGCTTTTGCAGTGGTGTGACCACTCCCAACAAGAAAAACTTAAAGGAAATTTCAGAGATTTAGTCCATGGTGAACAGACTTCATTGTTCTTGGCCCAAGGCACATCATGGTGAAAGGGCAAGCAAGGCAGAGGGAAGCTACTCAGGAAATGGTAGCCAGGAAGCAGAGAGGGAGGGAAGAAGAAGGAAGGGGCTGTGGGATGATGAACCCTTCCAGGACATAACCCCAGCGACCCACCTCCTTCAGCCATGCTCCACCTGTGTGCAGTTACCACCCAGTCAGCCCATTCGAAGCCATAACAGCCTGATATTCTCCAGTTCCATCCATTTACCAGAAAATGACATAATTTCATTCACCTATATGGCTAACTAAAATTCCACTGTGTTATATATAAATTTGTATGTGTACCACATTTTCTTTACCATTCATCCGTTAAAAATCATCCCGGCTGTTTCCATAATTTGGCTACTGTGGATTACACTGCTGCAAAAATTAGTATGCATGTACCACTATATTATGCTGATTTTAGTTCTTTCAGATGAATATCAAGTAGGGAGACTCACTACTTGGGGTCATATGGTGGTTCTATTCCTAGTCTTTTGAGGAATCTCCAAACTGCTCTCCAAAGTGGTTGGACTAATTTGCAGTCCCACCAACAAAGCATGAGTGTACATTTTCCCCCACATCATCACCAGCAATTCTTGTTATTTGTATTCTGATTTAATTGGTGCATTATAATTACACATAATAGTAAGATCCATTATGTTATTTGTATTCTTGATGACTATAATTCTAACTGAAGATGAAATCTCAATGTACTTTTAATTTGCATTTCCCTGATTGTTATGGATGTTGAACATTTTTTTCTTGTATTTTTTTTCTTGGCCATTTGTATTCCTTCTTTAGAGGAATGTGTTTTTATCATTTGCCCATTTGTTTAGCGGGTTATTAGCAGACACAAAGTCAAAGGTTGAAAGCCTTCTCTCACATAAGGAAGTTAAAAAGAAATAAAGGGAGTAAACCTCAATAAAACAGAATGGAGAACACTAAAGTAGAGGAAAAGGATTAGAGTGAAGGTGATGTAATGGAAAAGGGGAACAACTATAGAATGAAATTGATCAAATTATGCTATATGCATGTATACATGTATCACAATTTCCATTTTATGTAAAACTATTATGTACTAATTTAAAAAAAAATAAATAGAAAGAAAACCAATAGAGTAGAGGAAGGGTATCAGGAGTGGGGAGGAAAAAGGAGGTAGCAGGAATTGAAATGAAGCAAATAATGTTATATACCTTTATGAATATGTCAAAATGAATTCCACTACTATGTAAGACTATACAGCATGTTATAGCTACGATATGAAATATCCCCCAAAAGATGAACATTCAGAGGTGAAGTGATTATGAGAACTGTAATAGTGGATTAGTCCACTGACATGGATTAAAAGGATGATAAATTTAGTAAGGGAGGGTGTGGCTCATGTCCTAAGCTGCTTTCCTCTGCTACACCATTCCACCATGATGTTCTGCTTCACTTCTAGCCCAGGGGTATGGAGTCAGCTGACATGGACTAAACCTCTGAACCTGTGAGCCAAAATAAACTTTTCCTACTTTATGTTGTTCTTGCAATTCTTTTGGTCATAGCAATGAAGAGCTAACTAAAACAATACGCTAGTAAGAAATAGAAAATAAAAAGCCAATAAAATGAACAATTAAAAAGTTTTAAGAAAAAATAACTTTCTGAACCAAACACCTTAGAAAGGTTTATGCATGTTATTTATTTTTACTTATCCAAAAGGTTACCCAAATTTTGGTCATCATATTAATATAGCCTTATGTAAGTCCCTTATAGTAGTCAAGTACCTCAAGATAATAATAAAGTACATCAGGATGAAATTTAAGAATATACAATATGTCATTTATAAGAAAATTCAGATGCCACCTTCAGTAGTGAGTGCTAATCTGGTGACTTATAATTCTGTTTTTTCGACATATTAATATCTGCTGCTCTGAGCAATGGTTTAATAGATATCTCTTACTGAGTCTTAGTGAAGGAAACATCAGGGTTTACTCTAGGGCAACACTGGGAATGGGAGAATGGGTGGGTTTCTTGACTTTCCATACATATCCCCTTCCAAACCTGTATAAATAGTCTCTTAAAATCTCTGAAGGAGAAATTTAAAATCTCTCATGAGAGCTGAGGTATATCACAGTGATAGCAGGCTAGCTTAGTATGTTTACGGCCCTGGGTTTGATCCCCACTACCACAAAAAAAAAAATTCACTAAATCTCTAAAGGTAACCTTGATTTGGGATTTGGAAAAGATAAATCTAATCACCAAGTTCAAAATAATTAACACAACAGATTTCTTTTGAATGCATTATTTTAGAACCTAAATTGAAATCTAAGCAGTACACCCAGTAAAATCCAGCTTATCTTCATCTTTCAATAAATATCTTTTGAAAAATGAGTGATTTGAGGACTCACGGCTTTGCCCCATGGAATACAACCCAGGGATAAATATTATCTTGAGAATACTGAGATAAAGCTCTGTAATAAGCTGAGATCAAGAGACACAATTACTTTATTATCTTACCCATTATTTTTTGTTTGTAATTGGGATGCCTTTTTTTATAATTCTCTGTTAAAATTTCGTGATGATGTCCAATGAATTTTGTCAGTACCTAAATTGGATTAATTAAAAGCAACTTTCTTTTAAAAAGTCATATATCTGTCTGATATATGATTTGTTGATGATTTGTTTTTGAGGTGTCCCCCCAAAAGTTCCTGTGTTAATGCAGAAATATTCAGAGGTGAAAGGATTGGATTATGAGAGCTAAAACCTAATCAGTCAATCCTAGTTTGAATGGGCTAACTGGGTGGTAACTGTAGGCAGGTGGGGTGTGTGTGGAGAAGGAGGTCACTGGGGCATGCCCTAGAAGGGTTTATCTTCCCCACAGCCCCACCCCCACTTCTTCCTTCTCTCTTTCTGCTTCCTGACCACCATGGCCTGAGCAGCTTGCCTCTTCCATGCCCTTCCAGCATGATGTCCTGCCTCACCTTGGGCCCACAGCAGTGAAATTGGTCCACCATGGGCTAACTCTCTGAAACCATGAGCCAAAATAAACTTTCCCTCCTCTAAGTTGTTTTTGTCAAGTATTTGGTCACAGAGATGCACACACTATCCAAACAATTGAAGACCCTTATAAGTATATTCACAATTATAAGTATTTAATCATGATCCTCATGAGTCATGATACTAATAAATCTTAAAATATATTGCAAACTATAATAATCTATTTGATTGTTCCACAATTTATTGCTTTTATTCCTTTGGCCTATCTTTATCATTTATTCAAAAATAATGAACAAATATTTCTGCTGGTTACAGAATCTAATTATCAAGAGAAGAAATATATCCCTGAAGTTATGATAACAGAAATATAAAGCATTTTCATCATTTGTTGAAATGCTAGTCTTTCCTGCACTAATTATAAAAATTTATCTAGCTTCCATTTACAATCAAGGTAGGAGGCTTCTTCTCCTACAAAAACTCACATGTACCACAATAAAAAATAAAATAAGCCATTCTCTGATCCATCATTGATAATTTCTGGAAATTTTATTGACTCTATTTTGATGATTTATTTCTCTTTATGTGGTTTTCCTAGAAGAATTAATTCAGTTTCCTACTGTTCAGTATTCAGATTCCAAAAAATGCACAATCAGAACAAAAATCATGAATTAAGGTACTAAAATCATCTGGGGTACAAAAAAATCAAATATATTGAAAATAAAAGAAGTAAAGGGCACACTGAATTTTCCTTGTTCAAGTGGCTTTTTTAATCTTTGAGTATGTTTGGTACAGTCTGTCTTGTCTATTTCAGTTTGATTAGAAGCCAATTTTGCCTCTTGGTTTTCAAATACTGTTTCAAATTTATATTTCAGTTTCAAGCACTTGAGGACAAAGTATTTAAATGAAAACCTCCATCTTCTTTTTCTTAATTTCCATAATTTCTAATTAGTTTTTTAAACCATAGTGAATTTTATCTAAAAAATCTGTTGTAATTCATAATAGGTAGTGTTGGCATTAGGCCATTTTGCTGCCACCAGTATTCTGCCCCCCCCCCACACACCACTACAACCCAGATTGTTAGCCCACAAACTTCCTGGTCGGACATTGGTCCAGATCGTTAGCCCACGAACCTCTTCATCAGCAATTGGTCTGATCATCATTAGCCCGTGAAAATCAACTACTTAAGAGAAGCTCCCCAGCCATTTTCTCTCTCTCTCTCTCCCAACCCTGAGAGTGGACTGCCTCCCTCTCGCCGCCCACCCTCACCCTGCAGGCAGACACTCTGCCTGTCCCTTAATAAAATCTCTTGCATGAGTTCCCGCATCTGGAGTGGTTTTCTGGGTGCTTTCAGGTAGCATCTTGGATTCAGTGAAATATATATTACACACTTAACATCTAATAATAGTATAACATAAATCAAGGGCAGAAATAGTAGAGGAAAGTTGGAGTAAAATAAGCATGCTAATTTCTGCCTCTGTAACAACTAGAATTTTTCAAATGTCATTAAAACCTCCAGTTAAAATAGCAAGTTTCCTTACTTTATCATCATACTGGAAAGTACTAAGAATAAAAAGATTAATTAAAATTGGGTGATGGAAGAAAGTAAGGAAATACACTATTTCATGATTGCTCATAAAAGAAAAGATAATGACCAAAGTATTAAAGAATTAAGTAAATTATGTAATAGCAAAATGATTTAGCCACTAAAACAAAACTACAAACCTTCTAAACATCACAAGAATTATACAGTAAAAGTAAAGCAAAGAATGGACTATAGGTGACTTTTGAAAGCAGAAAAAACATAACATATAATTAATTTCAAAGAACTAGATTCAAATACACTCATACCAATACATCTAAATGGATTAAATTCATCCCTTCAAATAAAAAAAAAATACGATGTAAGAAGGTATGTAAGAGAAATGTGGCAAGTGAGTGAAGGAAAAGAAAGAAGTAAACTGTGAGAGGAAGGACAGGGAGGTGGGTTTAAGAGGAGATAGCAGAAAAAGAAAAAAAAGGAAAGAAGAGAAACGGAAAGGGAAAGAGGGATGGGGAAAGAGAAAGCAGAAGAATAGCTTTCATATGAGACCAGTTTGAATTCACATTATAAAATATGAAATAATCACACAGAGAAAATCATGATCTGGTTTTAAAAGTGAATATTTGTTATAAATTAGATATGAGTCATCTCCAAAAGCTCGTGTGTGAGCAAAGCAAGAATGTTAAGAAGTGAAATGATTGGGCAATGAGAGCCTTAATCAAACCAGTTAATCCACTTGAATGAATTAATTGGGGGTGGGGTAAACAGAGGCAGGTAGGATGTGACTGGAGGAGGTGGGTCACTGGGGACATGCCTTTGGGGTTTATATTTTGTCTTTGGTGAGCAAGATCTCTCTTGCTTCATGACTGTCAAGTCCTGAGCTGCTTTCCTCCACCACACCCTTCCTTCATGATGTTTTACCTCATCTCAGTCCTGAGCAATGGAGTCAGCAATCTATAGACTGAGACCTTTGAAACTATAAACCCCAAATAAACTTTTCTTTCTCTAAAATAGTTCTTATCAGGTCTTTTGGTCACAGCAGCAGAATAGCCAACTAAAACAATAATCACAGTCAGAATTATTTTTAAATCTAAGACAGCGAATAGACCAAAAGACAGTATCAATGGTCACAAAGCAATAACACAGAAGTTACAAAAAAAACCAATAGGAGAATCTTATGCACCTCTCAGTCCATGACAGATATAGAAGAGAAAAAATAATCCAGCAATTCCATACTAAATTATTAGCTGATTAATAATTATGAAAATTAGGAAAAGTAGTATTGATGTTTTGAATTAAATACTTGTTCACCAAGTCCTTGAGATTGAAATATGAATTTGAAGCAGGTATCTATCCAAAAGAAATGAAATCGGTATAACAAGACATCCATGTCTTTTGTCATCAGTATAACAAAAGACACCCATGATTATAGCAGCACTATTCACAATATTCAAGCTATGGAATTAAAAGTCCACCAATGGAAGAATAAATGAAGAAAGGACAGTGAATATATACACAATAGACTACTCTTCATCCTTTTAAAAAGGACAAAATCCTATCATTTATGATAGTGTAGATGGAACTGGTGAAAAGTGAAATAAACCTCATTCATGTGAAATCTTTAAAACTTAACGGTATAAAAGTTGAGAGTAAAATAGAAAGACCAGAGCCTGAGAAGAATAGGTGAAACAGGAGATGAGACGAGGTTGGTCACTGAGTAAAATGTTACAGATAGGAGAAATAAGTCTAGTATTCTATGTCACAGAAAAGTGAATATAGTTAACAGTACTGCATTGTGTACTTCAATGAAGAGAAGAGATTTTAAATGTCCTCACCACAGAGAAATGAAAAACGTTTAAGGTAATAGATATGCTAATCGACCTGATTATTCATTATGCATGTGTAAACACACACATATCACATTGTACCCCATATATATGTATAAATATTGTGTCAATCAAAAATTTTTAAAAAGGAGAAAAATCAAGCAATGATATAGTTGATCTAAATGACAGGAAAGGTAGAAATAATTAATACAAATCAAACTTTGTTCCCTAAAATAAAACCTACAACTTATTTTACATAAAATCATCATTAAAATGACCATGTTTTGGGCCATTATGAAAACCATAATTAATTCCAAAATATTTAATATACCAGTAACATTCTTTGATCACAAATGCAAAAAATTAGAGATCTGCAATAAACAAAAACTTTAAATATTCTTATAAACTGGAGGCATTTATTTAAGTTATCTATCTTTCAGAATAATCAATTATAAAATAAAAATAATTTCTAAATCACATCATTGTAAAGGATGCATGAAATTTAAGTATTATTCAAGTATAAAATCTTATCCAAGAATAATCCTCTTTCTCCCCACAATTGAGAAGCAACTTAATTTGACAGCTACAAAGATTTTAAGTTTGATCTATGCTGTCCACATGTGGTTATTTAAATTAGTTTAAAGTAAGTTAAAATTTCAATTCTTCAAAACATGCTTCATTTATAGAAGTCATTGGCTACATATGCCTAGAGACTGCCATATTGGATATCAGAATATTTCCATCATTACAAACAGATCTATTAGAAAGTGCTGGTTTTGATTGTACTAGAGATATCAGGATAATATTTAGAAGTTTATGAGAATTATTTAAGTTTTATTTTGGCAAATTAACAGGGTCCTTCTGGTGAGAGTCTCAGATGAATTTTTTTCCCAATTTATTTCCTGATTATATCATTCCCTCACTTAATATCCAAATACATTAAGGTGCTAATTGAATATGATTAGTAAGCTGTGCATACTAATTGTCACTAATAAGCTTAATGCTGATTGCTTAAGCCTATAACAGCTATTCACCTACACAGTGATTCAAGACAACTTGCTGTCCCTCAATCTTCATTAGGAAAATGTGTTTTATCAAGTTCATTTCATAATATGTGAGCCCAGAGGAATTACACCATGGGTGGTCCTTTTAACTTTTAAAAGTATTGCAAATGTTTACCCTGAACAAAATGTGCATGCAGCTGAAGGTGATTCTTAAATCCACCTCAGTTTTCCATTGATTCTTTTTTGTGGTAAACTTTGAACCAGTAATAAGTACTTTTTCTGTCTAATATATTTCTTCAATGGTTTGGTATTTTTTTATTTATAACTTTTTTCTTAATTGGTGCTTTACAGATATACATGAAGGTAAAATTCACAGTGGCATATTCATATTTACACGTAGCAAAATTCGGTCAACCTGATTTCACTTTTCCTCCTTTTTCCCATTTGATCTCCCTTCTATTCCGATTCCCCCATTTTGTTTTCCTTAGTTTGCTTGAGCTTCCCCACAAAAGAAAATATTCAACCCTTAACTTTCTGAGCCTGACTTATTTTACCTAGCACAATGTTTTCCAGTTCCATCCTTTTACCAGTAAATGCCACAATTTTGTTCTTCTTTATGGTTCACTAAAACTCTACTGGGTATATATACCCACATTTTCCTTATCTATTCATCTGTTGATGGGGACCTACCTGGTTCCATAACATGTGTTTCCATAACTATTATGAATTGTGTTGCTATAACCATTGGTATGCATGATTCACTATAGTATGCTGATTTTATCAGATAAATAATGGAATGGAATAACTGGGTCATAAAGGATTTCCATTTCTAGTCTTTCAAGGAAACACCATACTGCTTTCAAAATTGGTTAAACTAATTTGCAATGTGTGTGCCTTTTCCTCCACATCTTCAGAAGTACTGATGATTACTGTATGCCTGATGATTGCCATTCTGATGAAAGTAAAATGAAATCTCAATGTAGTTTTGATTTGCATTACCCTGGTTGCTAGAAATGTTGAATTTTTTTCATATATTTGTTGGACATTTGTATTTCTTCTTTTGAAGAAATGTCTGGGTAGTTCAACTGCTCATGGGTTATTTGGTTTTCTGTTTTATGCCTTATGAGTTCACTATATATTCTGGATATTAATCCCCTTTTAGAGAAATTGACAAAGGTTTTCTCCCATTCTGTCGACTCTCTCTTCACATTCTTGTTTCCTTTACTGTGCAGGAGATTTTAATTTGACAACATCCTAATTATTGATTCTTGGTTTAAGAAGTTGGTGCCTAAGTCAATATGTAGAGTGTTGAGCCTAAGTTTTCTTTTGGCAGCTGAAGAAATTCTAGCAAAATTTCTAGTCTAATTCTAGTTGACTTTTGTGTGGAGTGAAAGATAGGAATCTAGTTTCATTCTTCTACATATAGATATCCAGTTTTCCCAGCACCATTTGTTTAAAAGGCTATCTTCTCTACAACATGCATTATCATCAAGTATCAGATGGCTGTAAGTATATGGGTTTGTTTTCATCTTCTCTTCTATGCCATTGATCATCATGTCTATTTTGATACCAAGCCTGTCTTTGGTAATACAGGTCTATAGTATAATTTGAGATTAGTTATTGTTGTGCCTCCTGCATTGCTTTGACTATTCTGGGAATAGAATGAGAATGAGAATGAGAATTCTGAATGAGAATGACTATTCTCATTCATTTTTTAAAATTATTTTTAGTTATATAAAATATTAGGATACTTTTGGCATAATCACAAAAGCATGGAGTATAATTTGCTCTAATTCAGTCCCTAGCACTCCCCACTTCCCCTGCTCTGCTCCCTCTATTCCACTGATCTTTCTTCTATTTACTTTAGTTTTTAATTAGTGTCTTGTGTATATAGTTGATATTGGGATTCACTGTGCTATCTTCATCTATGTACATAACCAAAATTTGGTCAGATTCATTATACTTTTCCCATCCGTGTTTTCTCCTATTCATTCCCTTTCAT
Source organism: Glaucomys volans (assembly GCA_020662805.1). NCBI lineage: Eukaryota > Metazoa > Chordata > Mammalia > Rodentia > Sciuridae > Glaucomys > Glaucomys volans. The sequence continues at coordinate 19,491 of JAJEJO010003168.1, forward strand.
TTACTCTACTGATTTTTTTTTCTGTTTTGATGAGATTCCCACTCCCTTTTTATTCCTTTCTCTCTTTCATACACTGCTGAGAAGAAAGTGAATTCAGTCATTAATTACTGAAATATTCTATAGATGTCTACTAGGTCCATATTATTCATTGTATTTTTTATTTCTGTAAAATTGTTACCTAGTTTATGTCTAGATGATCTATCTAGTGGTGAAAGGGGTTATTAAAATCATTCAGTATTATTGTATTGTGGTCTATTTGATTATTAATATTGAGGAGTATGTGTTTTAGGTACACAGATACACATTGTTGGAGGCATAAATATTTAGTCATTATATCTTATTCTTGTATGATTCTCTTAAGCAGTATGAAGTGACCTTTCTCTCTCCTGATTCATTTTGACTTGAAATCTACTTTTTCTCATATGATAACACCTACCCCTACTTGTTATTAGTACTATTTTCATGGTATGTCTTTTTCTATCCTTTCATCTTCTGTCTGAGAATGTCTTTGCCTATGAGTGAGTCTCTTGCAAACCACACATAGTTGGGTCTTTTTTTAATCCAATCTGCCAACCTATGTCCTATGATTGAAGAGTTTAGACTGTTTACATGTAATGTTATTATAGAGAGGTGCTCTTTACTTTGTGACATTTTGATTTCTAATGTGTAAATCAGACATTCTCCTTTAACTGACTATTCTTGTAGTGGAATTCATCCCTATGCTGTTTTTATTTTTATTTTTTATTCTTTCTTCATGGAATATTTCACTGAGTATGTTTTGTAGCATAGGCTTCCAGGTTATGAATTATTTTAGCTTCTGTTTATCTTCAATTCTGAAGCTCAATTTGCTGGGTATAGTATTATGGGTAAGAACCATTTTGTTTTGTTTTGTTTTGTTTTTAAGAGTTTGATATATATTATTCCAAGTCCTCCTAGCTTTTCATGTCTGGATTGAGAAATCAGTTGAAATTTCTAAATTCTTTTTCTGACATTTTCTCCACTGTGATGTCTATAGAGTCACTTGTCGAAGCATTATGAGTATTTGGGGTGGTTTATTCCCTTGTTTTTTCATATTGTTGGTATGCATACCCATCTCTTGGGAAGGTTATAGCTTCTTTTAAGCTCCTCTGTGAGCTTCTTTCTCTTAAGAACCCTGAGTTAGGTTAATATCCAGATGTTGATATTTTAACTCAATATATGACCTCTGCTGAGCCTAATATCAGCACCATTTTAAGAGATTCCAGCTGGGCATGGTGGCACATGCCTGTAATCCCAGTGTCTTGGGAGGCTGAAGCAGGAGGATGGTGAGTTCAAAGTCAGTCTCAGCAAAAGAGAGATACTAAGCAATTCAGTGAGACCCTGTCTCTAAATAAAATACAAAAAGAGGTCTGGGGGATGTGGCTCAGTGGTCACATGCCCCTAGTTCAATCCCCAGTACTCCCTCCAAAAAGAAAGAGATTCCACTGAACCCTATTTACTAAAATTATTTCAGAACCATGCCTCATACTATTAAACCTTTTGAAAAACAAAAGGCTATCTGTTATTCTTCTGCACAGTTCTTCAAATCCAGATATAAACTTGTAGCAAAGTTCTGGAATAGGTTGAAAATTTAGTTATTAAATTTAGTAAAATTGCTATAATATTAAATGAGAGCTAAAAGGGGGGAAGAAGAAAGATTGGGCAAAAAACAAAGGTAAAATAAAGAAAGAATGATGGAAAGAGAGAGAGAAATAAGATAGAAAAGAAAAATCCACACCAAGGAATAAAGGAGAAATAGATGGATAGTGGGTATTTGAACTGGTAGCAGATAATATAAGAGGCAAATAGGCAGAAGGAGGAACAAGTATAAACTAGAGCTAGGGAAACAAAGATTGATTCCAATCAATGCTTTAAACCATTAGAATAAATGCATTCAAATGAATTGAAGATACAATGTTAGCTATTAGGGTAACAACTAGCAATCAAGTTAAAGAGTGTTATATATAATTAAAGTTAACATTGTATTCATTTATAGTAAACCATGCCAAAGTAAAGAAAATTCTTGTTGAATCTTGGTTTGGATTTTATTAGAGTTTGGGACATTTAACAGATGTTCATCATTTCTGGCTGTGGATCCCTCCAGAGTTGCTGGGGCACAGGAACCACTTCCATTATTGCTACGAACCTCCCACCAGCCAGATCTGGTCTGTCAGCTCAGGGTTCCATAGCTGACTGCCTGGAAGGTACAGTATCGTAGCTTGATTGTTTCTATTGTGTACAGGAGTTCAGGACGCAGCCTCTGGAGTTTCCCTGATTGCTGTGGGTCACCATGTACCTGCTGGCTTCTACAGGATTCTTTTCATGGTGGTTTAGAGACTGGTGGCTGTCTATAAGCACAGGTCATCTGATTGTGGATTTTCCATGGTTGTTCTGTGGTTCCCCCAGTCAATGTCATTCTCTGGAGTACCATAATAAAGGGACTCAGGGGTTTCACCTGGGTCCTAATTTTTACTCCCCCAAGTTGTGAACATCAGGTGCTTATTCTGACTGTTGGCTATGACTGACACAAGGTCCAACCAGTGTCTAAACAATACCCTTTCACTTGCCAGTTTTGGCCAGGGTTCAGGCTGGGAGCAGTCCCTCCCCATTGCCTTGGGTTAGGCAATTTCCATCTTAATGACCTCCCTCTGGCTATGGCTGTGGGCACCTTCCACTTAAATGTCTTGGGGTCCTCATGCAATTTATCCTACCAGCTTTCTGACAGTGATTGCCACCACCTGGGAACAAGATCTCTGTGTCACTGGATATCCAGGCAGCTTCACCTCAGTGTGGACCCTGCAATCCAGGGGACAGTCCCTAGGCTTCCCATGATGTCTGTCCCCAATGTCAGTTGTAGGGCCTGGTGTGTCCTGATAGATCTGCTTTCCTCTGCTTGAGGCCAAAGCTGTATTGCTGCTTGTCTCTGCAGGTGCCCTATGGAAGGTGTGCAGAGCTGTCTTCCTCTGCCTGAGCCACAAGGAGGCTGGGTTGGACACACCTACTGTACAGATCTGTTCCACCTCACTCCCTTTGTTCACAGTGAAGGGGAGAGGATTTCAACAATTTTTGTCTAGGCTAGCAGCAAGCTCTCTGGAAGTTCTTTTTAGCAAAATTCGTAAGAAATCTTGCTACAGTGGACTTTCTTCTGGTTTGATTTGCAGCTATCTAATGTGGGAAGATGCCTTGTGGACTTTAGGGTGTGACTAGTCAGCTCAGGGCTCCACAAAATGGCTGCAGACCCCTGGCACAGCTTTCTTTAAGCAATTTAGTTTTAAGCTGTTTGATCTGCTTCCAGGACACATCTCTTCCCATTGCACTTGAAATTTTGTCTGCCTTTCCAAATGTTTTTAAGTGAATCTTAAATTCTCATTCTCCATCTCTCTCTTTCTCTCTTCCCCTCCCCCTCCCCCTTCTCCCCTTCCCCCACCCTGCTTCAAGCTTGGGGTTAGGGAACTCTGCACCTAAGTTCTACTCTGATGAAGAAACTTCAAGTCCCTCCAGTTTTCAGACTTTCTAGTATTGAATCTTAGAGCTTTTATTTTGTCAACCACCTCTCAATTATACTTTTCCTTCACTGCCTTCTTTCTGTGTTTTGAGGAGATTGGGAATCTCTGCCTAGCTCCCTTCTGCCATCTTCTTAAGCCTCTCTGATTCTTTTATTCTTCCAAATGAATTTAAGACTGCTTTTTTTTAAGTTCTGCAAAGAATGTCACTGGTATTTTGATGGATTGCATTGAATCTATGTAATGCTTTTGGTAGTATATCCATTTTGATAATACTTGTTCTGCCTATCCACAACATGGGAGGTCTTTCCATCTTCTAAAATCTTCTTCAATTTCTTTCTTTAGTCTCCTATAGATTATATTGTAGAGATCTTCACCTCTTTGGTTAGACTTATTGCCAAGCATTTTTTTTCAGGTTATTGTGGGAGATAGTTTTCTTGATTTCTTTCTCAGCAGGTTAATTACTTAAGCATAGGAAAATGATTGAATACATGTTGATCTTGTTCCTGCTACTTGCTGAGTTTGCTTATCAGCTCTAGACATCTTTTGGTGGAGTTTTTTGGATCTTTTAGATATAGGCTCAAGTCATCAACAAACAAAGATGATTTGAAATGCTCTTTTTCTATTTGTAACCCTTTAATTTTCTTTTCTTATCTGATTGCTCTGGCTAGTGTTTCAAGAACTATATTTAGCAAGTGTGGTGAGAGTGGAAATTCTTGCCTTGTTCCTGATTTTAGAGTAAATGCATTCAGTTTTTCTCCACTCAGTATGATGTTGGCCTTGGATTTCTTGTATATGTTGAAGTAATTTCCCTTTGTCTCTACCTTCTCCAGTGCATTTTAAATGAATTAGTGCTGGATTATGTTGAATGCTTTTTCTGCATCTATTGAGGTGATCATATCACTTTTACCCTTACTTCTACTTATGTGGTGAATTACATTAACTGATTTGAACCAAACTTAAATCCAAAGGATGAATCCAAACTTAAATCCAAGGGATGAAATCCATTTGATCATTGTATATTGTCTTATTGTGTGTTTTTTAATGAGGTTTGCCAGTATTTTACTAAGGATTTCTCCATATTTATTTATAAAAATATTGGTTTCAAAGTTTCTTTCCTTGGTGCATCTTTGTTTGGTTTTGATAGCAGGTTTACACTGGCTTCAGAGAATTAATTTGGAAGTGTTCCCTCACTTTCTATTTCATAGAATAATTTGAGGAGGATTGGTATTAGTTATTTTTTAAAGGTCTGGTAGAACTCAGGTGAGAATCCATCTGTCCTGGGCTTTACTTTGTTGGAAGCCTTTTAATTTCTGCTTTGATCTCATTGCTTGATATTATTCTGTTTAAGTTTTCTGTCTCCTCATAGTTCAATCTGAGTATGCTATATGTGTCTACAAATTTGTTAATATCTTCTATATTTTTCAGTTTATTGGAGTATAGATTTTCAAAACACTTTCTAACAATCCTCTATATTTCGGAACTATCTGTAGTGATATTTTCTTTCTCATCCCCAATTTTGTTGATTTGTATCTTCTTTTGGTTAGTTCGGCTAAGGGTTTATAAATCTTTATCTTTTCAAAGAACTATTGCATTGATTCTTTGCATTTCTTTTATTATCAATTTCATTAATTTCACCTCTGATCTTAATTATTACCTATTTTTACTGATTTTTGAGTCAATCTGTTCTTTTTGTGAAGTGTAACATCAGATTGTTTATTTGGAATCTTTCTATTTTTTAAAATGTAGAAACTTGGTGCTATAAACTTTCCTTTCTCCTAGAACTATCTTCTCACTGTCCCAGAGATTTTGATTGTTATATCTCTTTTCTTATTTGCTTCTAAGGATTTTTTTAATTTCTCTCCTGATTTACTCACTGATCCATTTCTTTTTTTATTTATTTACTTATTGATTCATTGAACACAAATGGAGTACAGCTATTGTATCACTGGTTGTACACAAAGTAGAGTCACACCATCTGTGCATTCATGCATGTACATAGGGCAATGGTATCTGTCACACTTTGTTATTTTTTTTTCCCCCCCCCACCCCGACCCCACCCCCCCCCTCCCTCTCCTCTATGCTTTCTTACCCTCCCTCCCTTCTTGCCACCCTCCCCCCCCGCATTATGCATCATCATTCATTTATCAGTGAGACCATTCCGCCTTTGGATTTTTGGGATTGGCTGATCTCACTTAGCATAACAGTCTCCAACATCACCCATTTTCAAAAGTGCATTATTTATTCAGGTGTCAAAATTGTTTCTGCTGTTGTTGATATCTAATTTCATCCCACTATTATTTGATAGGATACAAGGAATTATCTCTTTTTTTATTTTCTAATAATTGTTTTTTGTCCAAAAATATGACTGATTTTATAGAAAGTTCCATACTCCAATGAGTAGGAAGTTAATTCAGTTATTGACTGATAAAATATTCTATAGATGTCTGTTAGGTCCATTTGATTAATAGTATTTTTTAGTTTTGAAGAGTCTTTACTTAACTTATGTCTGGATGACCTATCTATTCTTGAGAAAGGTTTAATGAAATCACCAAGTATTATTGCCCTGTGGACCTATTTGATTCTTTATATCGAGTAGAGTTTGTTTTATTCATGAAGGCATATCAATGCTTGGGGCATAAATATTTATAAGAATTTTATCTTGTTGGATGATTTCTTTATACAATATAAAATGATGTTCTTTGTCTCTTCTCATTAATTTTTGCTTAAAGTCTACTTTGTGTGATAAAAAGTAGCTAACCATGCTTGTTTTCAGTTTCCATTTGTATGGTATGTCCTTTTCCATCCTTTTACTTTCAGCCTATGGATATCTTTGCCTATACAGCAAATCCCTTTTAAACAACATACAATTGGATCTTGTTTTATAATCCATTCTGTCAATCTATGTCCTCTGATTGGAGAATTTAGGTAATTTATAGTCCATGTTATTATAGAGACATTATTCTTATTTCCTGCCATTTTTATTTGTTTCTAATGCTTAAGTCAAACTTGATTCTCCTTTAATTGACTATTTCTCTAATGAGATTCATCCATATGATAACTCTGATATTAATTCTTGATTTTTTTCCTACATGAAATATTTCATTGAGTATGTTTTGTAGTACCAGCTTAGTGGTTGTATGCAGGGAACCATCCATGGCTTGTATGAGAACCAGGCATTGTTGGACCATTAACCAGGAGGATCTGGCCTTAGGAACTCACTCACAGTTATTAATAGCTTTTTGAGATTGCTTAAGTCACATGGTTATCCTGTGTTGGTTCACTGCTGATGTTCATATACAAGCATTGGATGTGGGAGCAAGCTGCTAGAGCCAAATGGCTTGCTTACCACCATCCCTATCCTGTTTTTCATGAAAGAAGCTCCTACCATTCCCTTTTGCTCCATACCAATATAAATAAAGCTAGTGTGGGCTCCTTTCTTGGTTAGAGACAGACCCTTCTGCATGGCTCAATAAGTCGTGCCTCTGTTCTTAAGATAGTTCTGTCTTCTGTTGTTATTTCTGATAAATAAATTTCATAGCTCTTGTTTTGCAGCCAGTCCATCCCTCCTATAGGAACCCTTTCCTTTGCCCATGCAGGACGTCTGGCAAGAACCAGCACACAATGTGGAGCATATGAAAAAAATAAAGTCAGGTGGGTGTTTGGCCTCCTTTCTTGGAAAAGGAGAACACACACATGGAGTACCTTATTGAGTGAGAGAGATAAGAGGAGAGGGGAGGGGAAAGGAGGAGAGGAGAGGAGAGGAGAGGAGAGGAGAGGAGAGGAGAGGAGAATCTGTCTATATTATGGCCTCAAACACAGGGAATTTCAACTCTAAAAGAGAGAAATCTACCCAGCTACAGTTGATATCATGGTCAGACTGGAAATTCAGTAAAGAGAATGCAACTTCTACAATTCCTAAAAGTGGTAACAGACTAAGTAGCTTTAAATTGTACTGATGAGATCAGGGAGTATGAACTCCTAGTCTGCTAGCACCCCTCAGTTCCTGTCTGCTGGGAGTGCTGCAGAAATTGGCTGTGCAACCTAACCTGAAAGTGAAGCCTAACTTAACTGAGATAGATGCAGAAATTTAAAATACTGGGAGAAAAGATGATAATCAGGAATTCAGGGAAAAATCTCTGACCTAGAAAAAGGGAAATTAATTGGCAAGTTTCATAATTTAAATATGTGTGCTCTCCCACAGCTCCCTGTGCTGTGGAAGTGGCATGGATTTTAATTCTGGGTAGGGCAGATGGGAGGCAGCAGCCATAGTCCCCGGGAAAGCTCACAGAATGGTGCCTGTCCAATAGCACGTGGCTGGTTCCTGCTCAGGCAGAGCCCCTCCAGGCCAGGCTGCCAGGATGAGAGGAGAAATAATGCTCAGATTGGAGGGACCAATGGCATGGACCTTTAAATTACCTGTGGGGCCACACATAGAATGGCAGACCTGTGTGGTTTTCTCAGGCTTCTTTCTAGCCCCTCCCCCCTGCTCCACTGTGTTTGAAAGCTAATTTTTATTAATTATACAGCATGAAGAGAAAGGAAAATTAAAATCTTAACTGCAGTCTTCTACTTCCCTGATTAACAATTCACTGACAAATAAAATAAGTACCTTTATAGGTTGACCTCAAACAGACATTCTTCCAAATTTGGGACAAGCTTGCTAACCATCACACCATGGTGGCTCTCTGTTAACAAGTTGCAATTCAGTTTCACCAATAGGCTTCATCATAGGAATCCATTCACTTTCTCTCAGCTCATACAGATTGACTAAACAACAAAAACAACAAAAATCTAATGTTAATAAAAGATGTTCTAATTGTGCTTTTTAATGTTTTTTGGATTTTTTGTTTGTTTGATTTTGGTTTTGTTTGGTTTGGGGGGGTTGTTTGTTTGTTTGTTTGCTTGCTTGCTTGCCTTTTAGGAATTATGCTAAGGGTAAATCTAACAATTATTAGGACAAAAAACAGAATCCAAAATATTTTGGATTGAGTTTTCCTATTATTGTTGAACTTCAAACCTGCCTATGATTGAATCATATGAAAGTTTAATTGATTATATCTTAAATTCCTAAACAGTTTAAGTCAAATAAAAGCTAAGAAGTTTATTTATCAGAAATAACAACTAGACAGAATTATCTTAAGAGGAGGGGCATGACCAACTGAGCCACCCAGAAGGGTCTGGATCTAACTAAGGAAGGAACCCACAATAGTTTTATTTATATTGGTACAGAACAAAAGGGGATGGTAGGAGCTTCTTTCATGAAAAACAGGATGATGGGGTGGAGGTAAGCAAGCCATTTTGCTTTAGCAGGTTGCTCCCACATCCAATGCTTGTATTTGAACTTCAGTGGTGAACAAACACAGGATAACCACATGACTAAGGCAATCTCAAAAACTTATTAATAACTGTGAGTGAGTTCCTAAGGCCAGATCCTCCTGGTTAATGGTCCAACCATGCTTGGTTCTCATTCAAGCCATGGATGGTTCCCTGCAGCTCTGAATTCTTTAAGTTTCTGCTTATCATAGAAGGCTTTCCTTTCAGCTTCAATTCTGAAGGATAGTTTTGCCAGAAATCATAATCTTGGAAGGTGCCTGTTTTCTTTCAGAGCTGCCTGCCTGCCACCTTAAGGGTCACCCAGGACTCCTGAGCAGTGATGGTCACAGGGTGTAGAAGTCCTGGGCTCCTTCAGTCATCCATTGCCAATTCCGGTAAATCACCGGGGGAAGGGGATGAGGGTGACCTGGCACTTCTCTGAGCACCAGGGCAATCCACTGCCCAATGTCCTGATTGGTGGCATTTTGGACAAGGACCTGGGGACTGCCAGGGGTTGGGGCAGGTTCGTGCCCAGTGCCTCTTTTCAGCACTTGAAGCATGGGCCTGGAGGTCTTCTGGGAGCTAGGGTGCCCCTAGTAGTGGCCAGCTGGGCAGGTCTAGCTGGCTGAAAGACTTTGACTAGCATTTGGTATTTTAGAGGTTTTTTGTTTGTCTGTTTTTATTTTTTAATTCCCTTCCATTATACACCCTGAATGCCACCTCTAGAACATGTGGCTGTGAGGTAAGAGGCCCCCTGTCCAACCACCTCATTTTAACATTTATGTCCAGGTAACTTTAGCAAAAATAATATGTCATGAGTAGCTATCATCCCTCTGGAGTTTCAGGGTCCTGATTAGTATATTTGAGCATGGCCTCTGTGAGGTGACTCAGAAAGGTGGATGGGTTTTCAGTTTGTCCTGAATTACTTCCTGAATTTTATCATAATTAATAGGTTTAATGGTGGCCTTTTGGAGACCTGCAAGGTCACAGGTTTGGAACTGATCCTGCTGCAGATGTCCAGTTCCTGTGTTATAGTCCCATTGGGGCTCCCTATCTGGTACTGCTTCAGCCCCAATGGGGTGGGTTGGGGTCAATTGGTGAACCTCATTTGCATAAATGCACACCTGTTCCCAGACTCTCCTGAGCTCTTCAGGCATCAAGGTGCTGGACATGATTATAAAAATGTCATGCCAGATAAGGTCATAAGACTGGGTAAGATACTGCAATTCCTTAATGAAGTTTGTGGAGTTGGAGGTAAAGGAGTCTAGACACTTCTCTATCTGGGAAAGATTGGAGAGTGAGAAAGGAACATGGATTCTGATCACTCCCTCCACACCAGTCACCTCCCATGGCAGGGCTAGAACATGTGTGCGGGACCACATGGTGGGAGGACTGGGTGGGCTGAGTGGGGGAGTGGAAGCAGAAACAGAATGGGGCGAAGGAGATGGAGGAGCAAGGGTGGAAGGGTCTCTACCACAGGAGACCAGTATGGGAGTGGTTCATTAGCCGGGTCAAAGTCAGAGAAGGAGGAGGACTTAGGAGGGAGAGAAGAAGTGGGGGAAGTGAAGGCTTCATTGCCAAAAGGAGGTGTTTGGGTTTGAAGGATGAGCAAAAATCAGGTTTAGCGTGCAAAAAAGAGAAAGCTTGAAGGTAAGGAATCTCTTTCCATTTGCCTGCTTGCTCACAGAAGTTGTATAAGACCCATAGAACTTTGGGATACAGGATGCCATTAATTGGCCATTTGGATTGATTATCTAAAAGATACTGTGGTCAAATATCATTACACAACTGAATAAAGTTTTGGTGGCTCTAGGCAGGGGGTCAGGTGAAGGGGGTTAAGATTGTCTAGTAGACACCCAAAGGGTGAATCTGCCAGAATGGAGGACCCAAATCCCATGGTGGAGATTGATAAACAGCCAAGTCAGTGTCCAAGGCATCCCAAGGTCACAGACTAGTTGGTTGGAGGCAAGGAAGCAGCACAATGATGGTAGTCATCACCCCTGTCAGTGTGTGCCAGGCAAAAGCCAAGAGGGATGAGGACCTGGAGCCAGAAATTTCGAGAGGAAAACTGAAGAGGAGCCTCAGCCCATAGAGGGAATCTCCACCATAAAGATCGGGACCCACCAGTCAGATAAGGGGGCCAGCCATAACTGTAAAAGTCATGGCTGGAGGAACCCCCACTCCTCAACAGCTTTGAGAGTGCCAGACAATCAACAGTCTTGTCTCAGGTCAGCAGAGGAGTGTTTAAGTCGACCTAGGGGAAAGTTCACCAATCTGAAGGCCCGGGGGTAGATGTGGAATGGAGCATCTGGGCGAATAGAAGATGAGACCAGCGTCCAGGGGTCTGGAGTGTCAGATGAGATTCCACTCACCTAAGTGGCAGTAGAAGAGCCCATCCTGGGTTTCAGCACCAATGAAAGCACCCAGAAAACCACTCCGGATGCAGGAACTCACACAAGAGATTTTATTAAGCAGAAAAGCAGAGTGTCTGCCCTTAAGGGTGAGAGAGAGAGAGAGAGCAAATGGTGGGGAAGCTATTTTTATATAGTGAAAGTTTGAGGGCTAATAACAATCAGACCAATGACTGATGAGGAAGTTTGTGGACTAGCAAACTAGGAAGGTAGTGAATTATCTCAATTGATTGTTCACAGTCAGTAATAATCTAGGTTGTAAGATGGTGGGGAGGGACAGAATCAGGGGAGAAATGACTACAGCCTCATTAACTCATTTTCCTTTCACCACTTAGTATATACTATTCCAAGCCCATCTTGCTTTAAGGGTCTGGGATAAGAAATCAGTTTAAATTCTATTTGTCTTATCTGTAAATGTGACCTACAATTTTTCTCTTGTGACTTTTAAAATTATATGTTTATTTTGTACACTGACATTTTAGTTATGTTGTGGCTTCAAGAGTATCTTTTCTATACTGCCAATTTGGGGCTCTAAATGCTCTTTTATTTAGCTTTGCATCTCATTCCTAAGGTTTGGATACTTTCCTGATACCATTTCATCGAAAAGATTGTGTATTCCTTTAGTTTGTATTTAAGTACATTTCATCTATGCCAATGATCCTTAGATTTTTGTCTCTTAATGTAATCCCAGATTTCTTGAATATTCTGGTCATGATCTTTTAACATATTTTCTTTATTGTTGACTTATTTTCAAGATTACATACATTGAGGCCTGAGAATCTGTCTTCAAAGTGGTCTAATCTATTGTTGACACAACTAAATTTTTAGTTTGATTAATTGAGTCTTTCATTACCAGTTCTTCTGTTTGTTCTTTTTCAGAATCTCTATCTCTTCATTGAAATGCTCTTGGCATTCCTGTCAATTCTCTCTCAACTCTTTCCTTATATTTTCTTTTAGTTCATTGAACATTTTAATTACAAATTTTCTCTATATTGTTTTTCTGTCATTTCTTCCTCTGTGGTGTCAGTGGAGTCAGTTGTGTTGTGACCTCTTTGGGCTGGCAGGTTACCTTAATTTTTCAGATTGTCAGTATATCTACCCATCTTCTGGATAAATACCTCTTCTACTTTTTAATGAGCTGATGGATTTTTTTAAGGAGTTCCTTTTTCTTTCCTATGTATCCTAGATTAGGTAAATGTCTTGGTATTAATATTTTCATTCAGTTTGAATTTGCCGCTATGTCCAGTCTCTAATACCACCTTGAGAAGAGATGCTAGTCACCAACATATACAGTCACTTCAGAAAAATGCCTTATGCTTATAAATCTTTTTAAAAAAGTTTAGTGACAATGTTCTCCCACAGTCCATTAATCTAAATTGTAAATTGGAGGGATTCCTTGAATTGTTGAGAAATTAGATAACATGGAAAGTAAATTTTGTTTTTCATTTTTTGATTCTATTTAGTTATATATGACAGCAGAATGCATTTTGATTCCTTGTACACAGATGGAGTATAACTTTTCATTTCTCTGGCTGTACATGATGTCAAATCACACCATTCATGCAACCATACAAGTACATAGGGTAATGATGTCCATCTCATTCCACCATCTTTCCCATCCCCTGACCCCTCCCCTCTCCTCATTCCCCTCTGCCCAATCCAAAGTTTCTCCAATCTTCCCTAACCCCCATCCTCCCATTATGTATTGGCATCCACCTATCAGGGAAAACATTTGGCCTTTGGTTTTTGGAGATTGGCTTATCTCACTTAGCATGATAAGCTCCAACTCCATCCATTTATCTGCAAATGCCATAATTTTATTATCCTTTGTGGCTGAGTAGTATTCCATTGTGTATACATACCATAATTTCTTTATCCATTCTTCTATTGAAGGACATCTAGGTTGGTTCCACAATTTAGCTATTGTAAATTGAGCTACTATAAATATTGATAAGGCTGCATCACTGTAGTATGCTGATATTAAGTCCTTTGGTATAAACCAAGAAGAGGGATAGCTGGGTCAAGTGGTTCCATTCAAAGGTTTCTGAGTAATCTCCATACCGCTTTCCAGAATGGTTGCACCAATTAGCATTCCCACCAGCAATGTGTGAGTGTACATCTTTCCCCATCTCCTCACCAACATTTATTGTTGCTTATATTCTTGATAATTGCCATTGTGACTGGGGTGAGATTAAATCTTAGAGTAATTTTGATTGGCATTTCTCTAATTACTAGAGATGTTGAACATTTTTTCATATATTTGTTGGTCAGTTCTATTTCTTCTTCTGTGAAGTGTCTGCTTAGTTCCTTAGCCCATTTGTTTATTTGGTTATTTGTATTTTAGTGTTAAGTTTTTTGAGTTCCATATAAATCTGGAGATTAGTGCTCTATCTGATGTGCATGTGGTAAAAACTTTTTCCCACTCTGTAGGCTCTCTATTTTTAAACTATATTTGGCTCTCTAGTTAGCTGTTCTCCCACTGCTTTGATTCTTCATGCAGAGGAGTTGAGAAACGGTTTTTCCTCCACCGTTTTCTGGGAGTTGGTTTATTTTCTTATTTGTCCTGGCCAGGTTTTTGAAATAGAGTTTTCTTTCCAGGGTATCAATTATTGTTCAGTTTGTTCATTCTTAGCTCTGACCCAAAGTGGTCTAACTTAGGGGAGTATGTATGCAGAGTTTCACTGTAGGGTTTCACTCCCTTCCTGTATGAATAGCTCTGATACCCACCTATTTCTGGGAGTCTTCAGACCACATGCTACAAGGATGAGAGTGGAATGTGTCATCCTATCCTTCAGCCCCCCTCTAGGCTTGTAAGAGATGACTCAGGATTACAAGATTTAGTCTGAATTTAATTGGTCTCAGTTCCCCATCCCTGGCCCCAGTGTCAGCCAGGATCTTCGTCCCAGAACACAGAACACAGATCCCCTGCTTCAAGTGAAAGTGCTCTTTGCTCATCTCCACTTTGTAGATTCAATTTGCTGGTGTTGAATTTCTGTTTTGATTCACTCTTGGGGAGTTACTATGATAGTGAGGTTTCCTCTGAAGACCTAATTCCATACCACAAAGGTATAAACTATATGGATTTAAGGTTGTTAAAACATAGCTCATTGGACTGAGGTTGTGGTTCAGTGGTAGAGTGCTCCCCTCACTTGTGAGCCTCAGCACCACAAAAAAATAAATAAATAAATAAATAAATAAATAAATAAATAAATAAATAAAATTAAGTTATGTATAACATATAAGTTTTGAGCCATATATATCAATATATATCTATATATATAGATATATATATGTATATATCAATCATTAAGTCTGGGGTCATGCCTAGCACACATGAGGCTCCATGTTATGGAGTTGGGTTTGATCCTTAGCACCATATAAAAATAAAGTATTGTGTCCACCTATAACTAAAAAATATATTTAAAAAAATAAAGAAGTTGGGGTATGAAGGTAACAGGAAGGTTGAAATATTTAAAAGGTAAAAGTAGGTAAATGGAAGTAAAATAGTGCATGAAAGCCCTAAAAAAGAGAGATAAGTAAAGAATTAGAAGAGACAGAACAAAATGTATTGCTATTAGAGGGAAAGGTAAAAAGAGTATGAATTATTAAATAAGCAAACAAGTAGAGCAGAACACTGCCAATCCCCCTCAATATCCAACCATAAAATTAAAAGGATAAAAAATTAAAACAACAAAAACAAATAAACAAAAAACAAAAAAGTCACTACCTCTTAGAAAAACAGAACAAAATGATAAAATGTTAATAACAGGAAAACAATGATAAACTAAGGAAAGAAAAACAAAAAACAGGAATATGTGTATATACATGACCCAATCAGCAAATATAACCAGAACAACTTCTAAAAAATCTTAAAAATTAAAAAGAAAAATTATTTTTCTTTCATTTTTTTTTCATTTTTTTAATTTTTACAGACTGCATTTTGATTCATTGTACACAAATGGGGTACAACTTTTCATTTCTATGGTTGTGCATGATGTACATTCATACCATTCATGTAATCATACATGTACATAGGGTAATGATGTCTGTCTCGTTCCACCATTTTCATACCCCCACTCCCTCCCCCTCTCATTTCCCTCTTCATAATCTAAAATTCCTCCAGTCTTCTCTCACCCCCCACCCTCACAACCCGAATCTATGTCATCATCCACTTATCAGGGAAAACATTCAGCCTTTGTTTTCAACAGTCTGAAGGAGGAAGTATAGGCAAGCCAATCTACACAGGCTGTCCACACTGTTCCAAAGTTAAAGGAAGGGACAAAGGGACAAAAGGCACTGCTAAGGAAAACTGCAATAAGAGGATATGTGATCAGACAAGAACAAGATCCTAAAGCAAAATAAAAGCAAATTATAAATGAATATTAAAATATAATGAAAAATTAGAAAAGGGAAAATGCACTGGAAAATAAGGGAAGAACCAACTTCGTGTCTTATGAAATCAAATGGAAAAGCTGACTTGCTGCACATAGTAAGATAATGAACGTCAAAGGAAATTACAAATAAACATTATAATATAAAAAGCTGCAACGGCCGTGCCCATTGGGCAGATTCAACGCAGCAGGCGGGCCCTGGGTTTACCTTCCTGTTGACCCCACCGTCAGACCTCACGGATTCCCTGCAACTAGCCAGCCATTGATTCGTTCATCAGCATGTCCTCGCCAGCCATTGACTGATCCCTAGCCTGCAAAATTCAACTTCTCAACAATTGGCCTGATCATTTTTTGCCTGTGAAATTGAACAACTTACAAGAAGCTCCCCTGCCATCTCTCTCTCTCTCTTCTCTCTCTCTCTCTCTCTCTCTCTCTCTCTCTCTCTCTCTCTCTCTCTCCAGGGCAGACACTGTTCATCTGCCTAATAAAATCTCTTGCATGAGTTCCTGCATCCAGAATGGTTTTCTGGGGACTTTTTTCACCTTTCAAATATTTAGAGAACTATAGAGAAAATGATGTCTAGAAGGACAACATAAAACAGATGACAACCATGACCATTCCCTGCAAGCCACTAGCACAGAGCTCTTTTCCATCAACACAAAACAGCAATGGGCTAAAGGTTTTCAGTCTCTGGACACAAGGAAAGTATCAAGTGTCTCACTGACTCCTTTCACCTACAGCTCCAGTTCAGCCCGGAACTGTCTCCATCTCCAAAGAGTAGAGAATTGGGGCAGATCCAGGTTTTGAGGCTTAATGCTCATATAATTTGGGAGGCTGTAGTTATGATAAAGAAACAAAATTCCAAACACAAAACTAAGTACAAAACTGAATTCTTATTTATGTCTTCATTCCCCTTTTCATTATGTACTTTTGGGGCTGTTGTGATTTTCTTCCCTAAATCTTCTTGATTTTAGCCAGCAACATTTAGTTTCCTCTAGGGTAAGTCTACATTTCATTTATAGGGAAGATCCCTGGAGTAGTAGAAAGCAATTCTTTGTGTACTATATGAAAGATGAAGAGAGGGATTGAATTGGCAAGATGAAGACAGAATTGGGCTTTCAACATTTTGTAGTTTCTGCCAGACATCTGAGGTTATATTTCCATAATATTTTCCCACAAATGTAAATTTTGATAGAATTAATACTTGAAGAAAAATATTAGAAAATTAATTTTGATTCAGACATACAATTCAAATTAATTTTAAAATCAGTACAACACTATATTGAGATACAAAGTGTGATCAAATTACCTATAAATATGTTGCTTTTTGTTGAGTGCATATAGAAGCTTTGTCCCTGGAACACTTGTTTCTTTAAGCCATTTGCTGAGTAGTGTTTTTATCTGGAACTTCCATATTTTATCAGGAGAACATGCATTGATACATCCAAGACATGGACCAGTATTTTCCCAGCTGTTTATAACCTTGGATAGAGGCTCTCAACTAAACTTCAAAAAAATTTTTTGAGTGTTATTTTGCATAAATAGACAAATAAGTAGTTTTGAAATATTACTCATAGCTCTGCCAGACTTCCTAAAAATCTGTTTAGTAAGAGAATTATGAACATTGGGAGCAAGTATTTACTAAAAAATTGCCAACACAGTGACATCCAGCTGAAGGTCACTCTTTTATTCAGAGGCTCACACACTACCCATCAGGTGTGAGAGAATCTCTTTTAGCGTTCCTGAAAACCTTCAATTCTTTGGCCTCTGTCCCAGGACTATGATTGAGCTCTATAAAATGTGAATAACATGGCCTTGCGTAAGTGTTGTTCTGCACACCAGGGTTAAGAAAAATGAAAAAGTGGAAGGTCTTTTCTTTAAAGCCAATGTGTTGCTTAACGTCAACAAGATAAGCTAAACTCTCATTCCATTTCATATCAATTCAGATACAAAAACTCACACCCTAGTATTTTTAAGTCTACATTTCATCTCTAGGGAAGATCCCTGGAGTAGTAGCAAGCAATTCTTTGTGCACTATAAGAAAGATGAAGAGAGGGATTAAATTGGCAAGGCGAAGATAGAATTGGGAAAATACAAATGGAAAAAAAAGAAAAAAGATGTCTAAAGATTTTCTTTGTCCACAGATAAGAAAAAAATGTTCCAAAAGCAAAACATATTGATAACTCACTTTAAAACACTCTGTTGAACTACTGAACTAAATTAAAGTATTTTTTAACTTTTTATTTCTATTCAGAAATAACCTGGACATAAATCTAGTGCCTTCACTCACATGACCCCAAACACAGTGACAGCGAGTAAATACAAAGGTGAGCTACTAAATTTCAAATCCAATGTTTTCTACATCAAAGTGGAGAACATTATTAAGAAAGAAAGAAAGAAAGAAAGAAAGAAAGAAAGAAAGAAAGAAAGAAAGAAAGAAAGAAGAAAGAAAAGAAAAGAAGAAAAGAAAAATAAGTGTTTTTCCTTGTTTATAAAGAACCATGTGGTTACCTTCATGAAAAGAGAGTAAAGTCACATGGGCATAAGGCAGAGTTGCCAGCCACATGACTAGCCTTACATCAGTCAAGAAAAGCTTGACCGTCAGATTCATAGAAAGAATGGGAACCCAACATTGGAGGTGAGCAGTACCTCAAAAACATAGCTTCAGCAAAACGGCCATTCCCCTCTCCCGAAGAAGAAAGCATTGATCTTTCTCTCATGTTCAACCCCTAACAAGACAACCACCCTCTGCTTCTGCTCTTCCTCTTCTCTTCCTGTGCCTACTACTGTGCACTTCCGCCCACTCTTTTGACTGGTTTCCTCCTTCAGAGTTTCTACTTGGACTTATTTTCTTAATAATTACATTGTTTTCTGACATCAAACCCCACTATGAAACTACTACAAAATCCCAACTGTCTTCCTTTATAAATACCAAACATCTCATGATTTTATTGGCTAAAGATGCCTACCAGGAGACCTCACAGGTTCTGGTAAGGCTGTTTGCTGTTCTCATACCCATGACTCTCTCCTGGTCAAATCAGCTGTTCAGAGAACCAGCGTGATGGTTTCATGCACAAGCAATATTTCAGAGGAGAGTTATTCAGATGCTTGTCTGTCCAATGTAGTAGCTAAAATATCAATGTAACTTCCTTTATCCCACAATATTATACCCTGCAACTTCCTGGGGGGTCATAACACAAAACTGTAATTAACTTTAAGGTCTGATTCTAGGATAACTATGCCTTTATTTTTTTAACCCAGATCTAGTGAATTTCTATATTATGCTGTTTATTAAGCAATGAGAAATGGGAAATAAAACGTTCCTGAAAAAGAGACATTGCAACAACCACCACAAAAAAGAAAAAAATTATGGAGGAGTAAGTACCAAGCATGGGAGGAGAAAGCACCAAGCATGGGAGGGGAGGTGTAGGGTGACAGAAAAATCCGCACAATAGACTCAAACCTGGCCTCAAATTTCAGCTTTGACATTTCCCATCTGTGCACTTTGAAAAAGTTGCTTAATGTTTCTAACGTTCAGTATTCCTTCTATAAAACGAATGTTAACGATAGAGCCTACTGTTTTTAAATGCTTGGATGAACACACACACACACACACACACACACGTGCTCATGCACACAGGCATAGTACTTGCCATCATGAGCTCATGATGACATCCCAGGAGGACAAGTTTTACGTAAAAATTTTTTTTAATTTATTTAATTTTGATTCATTGAACACACATGGAGTACAGCTATTGTTTCTCTCGTTGTACACAAAGTAGAGTCACACCATCTGTGCATTCATACATGTACACAGGGCAATGATGTCTGTCACACATTCTGTTAATATTCTTATCCCCTACCCTGACCCCACCCGTCCCTTCCCTCTATGCTATCTATCCTTCCTCCATTCTTGACACCCTTCCACCCCGCATTATGCATCACCATTCACTTATCAGAGAGACCATTC
>JAJEJO010003168.1:39499-85766 GCA_020662805.1 Glaucomys volans
AGGGATGTTGAACATTTTTTCATAAATCTGTTGATTGCTTGTAGATCTTCCTCTGTAAAGTGTCTGTTCATTTCCTTGGCCCATTTATTGATTGGGTTATTAGTGTTCTTGGTGTAAAGATTTTTGAGTACTTGGTAGATTCTGGAGATTAGTGCTCTATCTGAAGTGTGTGGCAAAGATTTTCTCCCACTCTGAAGGCTCTCTCTTCACATTGTTGATTGTTTCCTTTGCTGAGAAAAAGCTTTTTAGTTTGACTCTATCCCAATCATTGATTCCTGCTTTTATTTCTTGTGCTTTGGAAGTCATGTTACGGGAAATCTGGTCCTAGGTCAACATGATGAAGATTTGGACCTATTTTCTCTTCTATTAGGTGCAGGGTCTCTGGTCTAATTCCTAGGTCCTTGATCCATTTTGAGTTGAGTTTTGTACAGGGTGAGAGATATGGGTTTAGTTTCATTTTGCTGCATATGGATTTCCAGTTTTCCCAGCACCATTTGTTGAAGAGGCTATCTTTTAATTTTCTTTTGTAACATGGGTAAAAATGCCTTAGTTCTCAATCACGTTGACAGGAATAATAGGGAAATGTCTTTAAAACCACGAAGACCCTTTCTTCTCTTTGCTCAGTGTTTTATTCATTGGTGTCTAGAGTTTAAACCCACATGTGATACAAGTGATGAGTGAGTTCCACAGCCAGTATCAATCCTTACATGCAGCATGAAATCCCACCAGGAGGATTAATTTCACCACTTTCTCCTTGCCTACCAACCATTGCAGGATCATTCATAACAAAATCTTTGACATGTATCCAAAGTATCCAGGAGCCATTTGCAGTGTGTGGCTAAGTTAAATATTACACTTTCTTCTCTACATTTCCTGGCCCTTTTATAGTTAAGTAAAATTCACATGTTCTCATTCTGGAGAATTAAATTTGAATTAAAATGACACACATCACATCAAGGCTGTGATGGTTAATCAGAATTGTCAACTTGCTTTGATTAAGAGATGCTTAATATTAAGAGGCTTCTGGATGTCTCTTAAGAGATTTCTAGGAATGATTGGCATGTGGGATAGCAACTGAAGCAGAGAACCACCCTAAATGTGGGCAACACTGTCTGATAGGTTAGGGGCTTAAAATGGAATAAAAGTTGGAAGAATAAAGAAGCAGCAGGAGTCGCAAGCTTGATTCTTCTTGAGCAGGTTCTCAGTTGCTGCTGTTGAGCAGGTTCTCAATTGCAGCTCAATTGCTGATTGACTGAGGACATCAGACTCCAAGTCCTTCACTCTTCCAAAGTAGACTCTGACCAGTGACTCTCCAGGGAGTTTCCAGGCCTTCAGTCCTGGACTCGGGAGGCATCATTATTCCCTCTTGCTCTGAGGCTCCAGCTTCTTGGACTGAGCAGCTACTGGTTCCTCCAGCTCTTCAGCCTGCCAAGAGCCATTGTAAGACCATCCAGCTTATGGTTGTGTAAGCCAATCTAAAAAATCCCCTTTTCATAATATGTATGTTGATTCTGTTCTCTAGACGATAGCAAAAAGTTTGACCTAGCAAAAAGTTCATATGCTTCTCCCTGTTTTGGTGACCAGCAATAATCAGTAGGAAGAATTCTTTGTTGAGCAAGCCATAGCAATTTGGAACTTAATTTGTTACCCAAGAACAATCTGGCTGCTGACAAATACAAAGGGGCTCTCAGTACCATGGAAAATTATTTAAAAGATTCAAATAAAATGCTCTCTTAATTCCAGGAAGCAGAGATTATAAACCTTTTTGTCACCTCATCAGAGAGCACCAGACTCAATTCCCTTTGTAAAATGCTGCAATTCCAAGGGCTACAGACTGGACTGTAGAGGATAATACCACAATGGCAAGATCAGGGCAGGAGAGCACAACTTCATAATGGAGAATATTTCTGTTATACCACATTCATTTTAGCCAAAATACATGTCTGTGGTTTAGATTGCTTTTATATTCAGCTGTCCAGTAACAGCCCATGTTATGGAGCACTAGCACAAGCTACTTCCAGCTCTGAGCACCTCATGTGAAGCTCATAGCAGTGCTATAAGGTTAGCAAGTTATTACCACCACTTTCAAGATCAAGAACCTGAGGTATAGTGATCCCTCACGATTTGGAGAGAAACTGATGGCAAAATCAGAAGATAATTATTTAACATCTGGTCCACAAAGAGATTCATCTACTCTATAAATAGTTAGGATGGTTAAACAGAAATCAATATGTGAAGCATTTTGTATAGAAACACATCCACAGTGAACAATTGAGTGTCTTTCTGTTGTCATGATTCTGTTGACAAGGATAGGTGACAATGAGATCAGCTCATTCTTGAGTTTCTCAAGAATTTTGTGTGTGTTGAGTAAGTTGTGTTATGTTGCCCTGGGCACAATGATCTGTGCTCAACTGAGTTGAACAGATATAATTCCAATGACAAGAACCTAAGCTTCCAAGCTGAAAGAAAAGGCATCCAAGTAAGATGGAAGTGCACTTAATTTCTGGGCTGTGTACCATTTAGGCAGTTGTTGCTTCATGTACTTCTCATGTCTCTGTCACTAAGATAAATAATTTGTGCTGATAATCACCATAATGATGTTGCTATTATTGTAAATGACAGCTAACCATATGGATGCAAGACGTGTTTCCTGCAGAGGATTGCCTGGTGTCCTGGGCAATGCACATGTTGACATCACTTCAAGTGACGACACATAACGTTAGTTTTTAATTATTTTGCCCAGTAACTGAAACAAGTAACTTATCAATCTTCCAGAATATAAATCCCTCATCCAAAAACTAAATAGAAAATAGGATATTTGGGGAGGATATCAGGCAAAACACAGGCATGATTTTTGTAATAGAAATGCATCACATGGAGTATTATAAACACCACAAAATAAATCCAAAAATTCAATGTAAGAATAATTTAAGGGCTTTAAGGGCTCCTATTTTGCTGTTTTGCATTCAGATTGTGCTCTGAGATTATCTCCTAAGTTATTTAAACATCACAGTTTGTTTGAATAAAGTCCTAAATGAATCGGATATACTGAAATTGTTTGATACATCTCTTAAGTCTCTTTTAATCTATAACTACACCCATATCTTTTTACATTTTGCAGTTTGTATACTGAAGCAATGAGTAAGTTTGTTCTACAGAATTTCCCATAGTCTGTATGAAGCTGATTATAGACGACTGTTATTAGCTAACATTTCCCTCTACCTTCTGCTTTTCTGTAAATTAGTAGTTGGATACAGAGGCTAGATCAAATTCAGGTTTAACTTTCTAGGCAATTACACTTTATAGGTAAGATTGTGCACTTCTATCAGGATACCCATAATATCAGGCTGTCTCTCTTATAGTGATGCTGTTAGTGGTAATCATTGACAATTAGTGTCAATTTATTGTTCATTGTTGACAAAATAATCATATTTAAAATCTTTGTTTTTCTTTTGTTAGTTGGATTGTTCCCCTAAAGACAAACATTTCTCATTAACTGTTTAGATACCCGGTTCACATAGAAAAGGCAGAACAAATACTCTACTCCCTTTATCACTTTTCACATTAATCAGATGGTTAATTAGAATCCTCTAAATGTGATCAATGATTTTTTTAAATAAGATTGTTTTCCAGAATAATTAAGCCTCCAGTCAATTCTGGTATAACTCACTAATTCTTGTAAAGTTTCTTAAACAATACCAGTAAAGAAATTATACATGGTGTTTGCCTACTCCTGACAAAATCATAAATTTACCCTAATAAAGATAAAGTGCTATTTTATATGCATGGATGGGAATTTAGATGACACACAGTAGCAATAAAGAAAATGCAGCTGAATTTGCAGTGACAAAAAGAAACAACAATTTTCTTGTGCTTATTGTGTATCTTTTTCTTTTTTTATACAATAACTTCCAATATAAAATATTACTGATTTTCCTATGATCTATTGAAAATTTCTATCAAAAATAGTATATTTTTCTCTTTAGTATAGCTTGAATCTTTAATAGTCCCCTGAAAAGTTCATATGTTAGGCAATTCAGGAAAGTTCAGAGGTGAAATAATTAGATTATGAGAACTATAACCTCTTCAGTAGATTAATCCATTTGATTGATTCATCATTGGAATGGACTGCTTGATGGTAACTGGTAGACAGGTGGGGCATAGCTAGAGGACATGGGCCACTGGGGACATGCCCTGGCCTCTAGCTGTCTCTGACAATGCTTCTTTCCCTCCTCCTCTGCCCTCTCTCCTCCTCCTCCTCCTCTTCCTCCTCTCTCCTCATCTCAGTTTTCCTTCAGTGCACCCTTCCTCCATGATGTTGTTCTACCTCACCTCAGGCCCAGAAAAATGAAATCAGCCCCCAAGGACTGAACCTCTGAAACCATGAGCCCTCAATAAACTTTTCTTCTTCTGAGTTCTTCTTGTCTGATATGTTGGTCGCAGCAGTGAAAATCTGGTTAACACAGTGTTAATTAATAATTCTGTATCTTCAACTGTAAGGCTATATTTTACCAATTCCTAAGAACCTTTAAGTCTTTACTTCTTTTGTCCATTCTATATTCTAAATTCAGGCTGTGAACCAGACACTGTGTGTAATAAGTGGTCTGTGAATTTATGTACAGAGACAATAGCCAAGTAAATAAATACATACATGCATACATGCATACATACATACATACATACACAACTTTAGATTGTGGCAAAAGGCTTCAAAAGAAATAATCAGGGCTAAGTGATAGTTAATGAATGAACACACTGACATTTATTAATCTAAAAAATATACATTTGGAATTCTGTTTCTAGTCAAGATGGGTCAGATTTATCTTCCAGTGGAGAAAACACATAAACCTTATAAAAAAAAAAAGAGGAAAAAATGTAAGAAACTATGGTGTTCAAACATCAAGCAATACAGGACAGTGATTTTTGAGAAAAGGGAAAGGAGTTATGTGAGCCCTATGATTATTTCAGCTTCCTGCCCAGGAGCTGGAAAGGACAAAAGGAGCAAGAAACTCACATGGTTCCAGCATCTCCTTGAGCTGAGGAATCGGACCTGGGAATACAGAGATGCTAAAGCAATTAGTGTCAGGACACAGTACCACAGAGACCTGCAGGGAGAAAGCTTCAGAGATCTGCAGATGTTGCTTCTTGAGTCTTCAGGTAGTGATAATCCGCATATCTGAATAAGGCCTGTGAACTGTACCCAATGTTCTAGAAAGAAGAGGGAGAAATATAAAGAAGAAGTCCTGTGGCTTATCCAATGCTGGGAAGGCTGTATGATCTCACCAGGTGGGGTAGAAAACCTCACAGTACATGATGTATAAGGTAGAGCAGTCAGAGAATATTGTCTCAATATAGGTAAAAAGTCAGACATATAGTAAAAAAAAAAAAAAAAACTATACAGTCTCACCTTAAGAAAGTTATTTTTTACAGCAAGTCTTAAGATAATTAAACTGTTTTCATGGGACTTAATTTTGCCCCATAACAGAGCTTGAGAATATTTATAGACTACAGAAATATTCCACAGGCAACTAGGTAAAATTCACTCTCAGTAAAATTCCCATTCTTTTATTCAATGAAAAAGTTACAAGGCAAGCAAAGAAGCAGAATAATATGACCCATCAATCACAATGGGCCCAGAAATTACACAGATGGTAGAATTAATATGCAATGACCTTAAATAGTTATAATAACTGTATCCCATACATTCAAAAAGCTAGAGGAATGATTAATCATGTTAACTAGAAAAATGCAATATAATAATGACCCATATCAAACTTCTAAAGAGGAGAAATATTATATCCTAGATGAATTTATGGTGGACAGAATCACCATCATTAATGAACTTGAAAGTACAGAGAAAAAAAATTCAAAGAGAGAATAAGAGACTGACAGAAAAAAAAAACAAATTAAACAAATGTAGGTGACTGCAAATAACCCAAATAACATAAAATGTGAGAAGAGGGGATGCAAAACAAAAATTTCAAGAAATAATAGCTCACAATTCTTGTAATTTGAGGAAAAATGTAAACCCACAGATTGAAGAAGTTTTAAGTATGAAAAAAACTACACAAAGGGACATCACAATCAGTGTGCTCAAAATCATGATAAAGAAAAAAATCTTAACAGTTGAATAGGGGGGAGACTTCATTGTATACAAGGTAACAATGAATGACAGATTTCTCATTGAAATTATTCAAGTTTGAAGTCAGTGGAATAAGTTTTTTAAAGTACTAAATTCTTAAAATATCTTTCAAAGAAAGTAACAGTCATAGAGATGGTGAATGGATTAGTGATCCCCAGGGGCTAGGGACAAGGTAACTAAGAGGCATTTGTGATTATAGTAAAACATGTAGGCTAAAACTGCATCTAACCATGACCATGTGTGTGGAAAACTGGTGAAAATATGAATGAGGTGTGTAAATTGAATCAGCATTCAAGTCCTTATTCTAATATTATGCTATAACGGTGCAAGATGTTACCTAGGCAAAGGTTAAAAGGAACCTCTCAGTACTATACTTTTTACAAATTTGCAATCTATAATTATTTTAAAATAATTTTTTAATGACAAGTTACAGTAACTGAAAGAATTCAAAAACAACATAACTGCAGTATGAGAAAAGGTAAGGGAAACCTCCTAATAGAAAGAAAATAATGCCAGATAAAACCTGCATCTCCACGAAAGAATGATGAGCACTAGAAATAGGACATATGGGAAATATTTAAGACTTTCATCTTTTTGTGCTATTTGAATATCTTTAAAAGATAATGGACTATTTAAAGGAAAACATTAATATTCTGAGATGCGTTCTCAGATTTGTGGCACAAAGAATAAACCAAACGCCAGGAGATTTTAAAAAATTGTAAATGTATTATCATGAAGTTCTTATATTACACATGAAATGATATGATATTACTTGAAGGCAAATCATGATAAATAAAAGAAGTATAAAATATAAAACACTGGCATTTTAAAAAGGAGATATTATAGAAAATGTTCTAAAAAGGAAAATAAAACCAATAAGAGATAAACAGAAAGGAAAGGGGAATAAAAGAAAATGGGACAAACAGAAAACTAATGGAAAAATGTTAGATTTAAACCCCAAAGTCATAAGAGTAATATTAAATATATATGGAAGAAAAACATCTTTCATAGGTTGAATTGTGTCCTTCCTAAAAGATAGGCTGAATTTTAACCTCCAGTAGTTCAGAACATGAACTTACTAGAACTCGATCATTGCCAATTTAAATGGTTAAAATGCCATCAGACTAGACAGGAGCATGTCTTTAACTCAGTGTGACTGGTGTACTTATAAGAAGAGGGAAGATGATGGAAAGACAGGCAAATACAAGCAGAATGCCATGGAAAAACAGATCCAGGTAATAGAGTTCTTTTTTCACAAGATAAGGGACATCAGGTCTACCAGATGTTGGAAGAAGCAAAAAGGATCAGCTCCTTTGGGCTTTGAAAGAGAAATTCTACTAACACCTTGATTTTTGAACTTCTGTTTCCATACTCCAAAAGAACAATTTTCAGTTGTTTTAAACTACACAACCCTAGAAAAATCATGCAATGCCCAATTGTAAAGCAGAAAATGCTAGATTTGATTTTTTCAAAAGCAAGTCCCAACTATATGCCACTTACAGGAGCACCTATCCCTCTGAATATAAAAACACAAAAAGTAAAAATACTGAATTATCAAGAAGTTAAACATAGTATTATCTTATGACATAGTAATTACACTTCTGGGTATACAATCAAAAATATTCCATGCAGATTCAAAGAGATTCTTATACACCAGTGTGTTAGTGTGTAATACAGCAGCATTGTTCACAAGAGCCAAAAGAGAGAAATAACCCAGGTGTCCATCAACAGATAAATGGATAAACAAAATTCAGTATAAATCTACAATGGAATATTATTTGGCCATAAAAATAATGAATTTCTGAAGTGGATTAAACTTGAAAATAATGTGCTAAGTAAAATAATCCAGACACAAAAGTCAAATATTGTATGATTTCACTTACACAAAGTATATCTAATAGACAAATTTGTCAAGACAGAAAGTAAAATAAAGATTATCAGAGGCTAAGAAGAGAAGGGTGGGGAGTTGTGACCTAATGGGTACAGATACTACACAGCATTGTGAATGTACTTAATGTCACTGAACTGTAAGCTTAAAAATGGTCAAAATGGTAAATGTTATACATATTTTGCCACAATTTTTTAAAAAATATAGAAGTTTGTTATAGACTATCTTTGCAGGGCTTGATAGTTCATTTCTTTTAATAGCTGAATAATAATCTATTATCTGAATATACCACAGTCTATGCATTTACTTACTGATTGTTTCCAAGTTCTATTGATTATGAATAAAGCCGCTATAAAACTCATATTTAAGTTTTTGTGTGAACTTAAATTTTCAACTCATTTGGGAACATACCAGATAATGAGATTGCTGCATCACATGATGAAAGCATGTTCAGTTTTGTACAAAACTGCCACACTCTCTTCCCAAGTGACTGTGCTAGTTTGCATTCCCACCAACAGTGAATGAGCATTCTCATCACATTCCGTGAGTAAGTGCTTCGTATTTTATGCATTCCAGTAAATGTGTAATGGCGTCTTCTTTTTGTCTTCATTTGCAATTCTTTCCTGGCAAATGATGTTGAACATCCTTCCATATTCTTATTTCCATCTATACATCTTCCTTGGTAAGGTGTCTATTCAGATCATTTGCCCATTTTTTAATAGATGTTTGTTTTCTTACTGGTGAGTTTTGAGAGTTCTGTGTATATTTTGATGCAAGTTCTTCATCAGAGACATACTTTTCTATCATTTTTGTGACTTATCTTTTCATTCTTTTGACAGTAGGTTGTGCTTTTGATGTTTTATCTTAAAAGCACTGCCAAATCCAAGGTCATCTAGGTTTTCTTTTGTTATGATTTAGGAGTTTTGTAGTTTTGCCTCTACATTTAGTTCTATGGTCCACTTTGAGTTTATTTTTGTGAAAGGCATAAGGTCTGTATCTAGATTCACTTTTTAACATGGATGTTCAGTTATCCCAGTACCATTTGTTCAAAGAACTCATTGATTTTTGACAAAGGTAAAAAGACAATTCAATGAAAAACGAATAGTCTTCTCAACAAATAATGCAGAAAAACTGACCAATGCTTTTACTCCCCCAAAAAAGAACTAATCCCAAATGGTTCATATAACTATATGTAATATATAAATTTATAAGATCTCTAGAAGAAAACAGTGGCAAAACTTTATGACCTTGACTTAGGCTGAGAATTATTTGATATGACACTAAAAACATGGTCAATGAAAGAAAAAATGAATAACTTTATCTAAATAGAAAATCTTTGCTTTACAAAAGATACTGACAATGGATTTGTAAGCAGAATATATAGAGAATTCTCTGAAGTCAAGACTAAGAATTATACCAATACATAGTTTGAATAGGTACTTCACCAAAGAAGATGTATTGATAACAAAAAGGGAGTTTTTTTAAA
This sequence comes from Glaucomys volans, assembly GCA_020662805.1. Taxonomy (NCBI): domain Eukaryota; kingdom Metazoa; phylum Chordata; class Mammalia; order Rodentia; family Sciuridae; genus Glaucomys; species Glaucomys volans. The sequence goes on from JAJEJO010003168.1 coordinate 49,016, forward strand.
TGTTCAACATTATTGGTCATTATGGAAATGTAGATTCGACCAAAATAAATTACACTAGTCAGTTATCAGGATATAGCAGCACTTATTAGAATGACTAAAATCCAATACTGAGCACTGCATATGCTGGAGAGGATGTGGGACAGTTAGAATACCTACATCCCATTGGTGGGAATGTAAAGTGTAAAGTCTCTTTGGAAAATAGTTTGACAATTTTTTCAAAAGTAGCATATGTTCCTACCATATGAATAAGCTATTCCACTATTAAGTATTTATCTGAATGAAATCATAGCATACACTCATGCAAAGATTTAGTCATGTTTGCCCCAAACTGGAAGCAACTCAAATGTCCATCAACAGGTGAATGAATAGACAAATGGCAGTACATTCATATGATGGAATGCTAATCAGCAGCAAAAAGGAATGAACTTCTGATATACAGCTACTTGTAAGGATATTGCAATAATTATATTAAGTGAAAAAAGCCAGACAAAAAAGACTATTTAATCTAAGATTGTGTTTCTCAGTAATTCTAGATAATGAAACTAGTCTATGGTAGAAAAAGAAAGACTGGGAACAGAAGAAAGACAGAAGGAATTACAATAAGAGAAGAAAGTTTGGGTATCAATAGATATATACATTATCTTGATTGAGATGATAGTTTCACAGATATATACGTATGCTAAAACTTATCAAATTGGACATTTCAAAGATGTTTAGTCTATTTCTTATCAACTGTACCTCAACAAAATTATTTTTAAACATCCTGTGTCTCACTTGAAAGAATATCATATTTGATCTTACATCTACAAAGTACCTACCACAAGACTCAATACAGAGAATTCTCATTGTAAACTTGGCCACAGAAAATAATGCTAATTTTAAGATGTTAATAAATACTTTAATTTTCCTCAAAAACTAGGCATTTATTAAGCATCTGCTAGTATATACAGGTTCATAGCATAAACAAAAATGCTAGAAAAAATAACATCAGAATTCTTTTTCTTTGAAAAACAACAAATTTTTCTGAGAATATGAACATTTAAAACATCCATATTTCTTAGCAAAAATATTGACTTCATGTTCTTGCAAGAAGTGTTTTGCTAAATCAATAGCAGCTACCTTTAGAATTGGGACATTCACTGGGATCACTTCTAAGGCATCATACAGCTGAAATTTTCTAGCCATTACAAAATTATGTTTTTGTTTCTCTCTTTGCTTGATAAGGCCTTTTATTTAAATAGTAGTTGCTTTGGAGATTCTGTGTAAGTATGAGTTTGCTTTGCACTTAATGACATAGATGGGACTCAAGCAATATGGTACTCAGAAGTTCAGCTCCTTTAGTGCACAATGGAATACAGAAAAGATCATCTGGTAAATGTTTATTTTTATTTTTATTTTATTTGTTCTTTTTAGATATACATGACAGTAGAGTGTATTTTGACATATTATACATACATTGAGTATTCTTGGGTTGTACATGAAGAATATCAGAATTCTAAAAGTATCATTAATATGAAATTATGTTAAATATCATTCATTCTTATCTCTTTATTAAAATAATTTCTCTGAAGGCTCCTATCAGATGACCTTGGTAATATAATTTGATTAACATTTAAAAATATTTGTCTGTAAACCATAACATGTATCATATTGTTAGCTGGTTTTTTTATTACTATTATTATTTTTAGTTTTAGCTAAGTGAATTTTCATCTCATTTTCTAAGGAAATAGAAATTAACACTGTTCTTTTTCTGTAAAATGGAACAAGTAACAATCAGTTTCTAAAACTTTATTTCCTATATGTAACCTCACTCCACTAACCCAAAATGAGGTTTTTCTCCTTCTCTGCTCCTGTTCATTTATCCCCAGCCCCCATTAGAGTATCTCTTTACTGTGTACATTAGCAATACAGTGTCAATTTGGGGGCAGTCATCTTAAAATCCTTCTAAAGATGCAGTGAAATCTCGGTCTTTTTTTTTTTATTCTGATAGCCTATTATTTACAAAGAATTATAGCTACACTTTCTACCCTTTGGATCTATTAATAAGACAAAAATTTTATATACTAGTGTACACATACTAGCTCTCATCTTATTACAGCTATTCTTATTCAACCATAGTTTCTTTGTTAAAACAGAATGTTAATAAGGTGTATCTCGGGCCTTCCCATTTAATTTATATGGTAAATTTTATGAGAGCACCTTTACCAAATCTCAATTTACAAAATCACTGGAATGTAATACAGTATAATAAAATCTTGGTTTGAGATATTAACCAGGTGATAAAAGTGCTACCTAAGATTCATTTGTATTATGTAAACTGCTAGTTTCATCTTCATGCCCTGTAATTACAAAGAAATATAAAACTCCTGCCTATCCTTTAAGGAGAAAAAAGGTAGGAAAACAAAGAAATTTTTATTATTCCAGCTGCCTGAACATGATGGCAAAAGAGAATGAATGCTCTAAGTACAAATCAACACAAATCCATTGCTTTGTCCAGGAAATGGATGCAGGTGCTGTGCCAGGGACCAAGAATCCTGCACAAGAGCAAAGATCCCAACAACTCTACAGAGGTCTGGATCTGACACAAAATTGCTATAAATCTTCCATCTTTAACTGTCCATTTCCCTGCCAGTTCCTGTCCGCACCCCTTTGTTGTCACTTTTAAAAGGATTTTTGATTGTTTTCCCACTGACCTGACCTTTTCCCTTAAACACTCGCAGCAGCAGCAGCAGCATCGTTTAAGAGAGAAACTCCGCAGAGAATATTCCCTGACTTGCGGGAAAGTTGAAGGATGCAAGTTTTGTCATCAGTAGTTCCAGTGTCAGTCAATCACTCCACACAGGTGGAGATATCTTAAGGGGAATGCTTACTTTTTCTTGCTATGTCAAGACCATGGACCACTTGCTTGAAGAATTTATGCCCCATGGAAAGTCCCTGCTCTCTAATCCTTAAGTAAACTTGTAGTTGGATTCCTATCCGTTGTTTATTTTGCAAGCCTGGAATAATCTCCCTTTTCTATTCCATCACCATGCCAGAGAAATAATGCAAGTAGTAAAAATGAGTAACTTGCCAAAATAAAAATTAGCCTCCAAGTTTTATTTTTCCATGTATATATTTATCTCGAAATGAGTAGCTCACCAATGTAGTACAGAGTGTTTGATAATTTGAGTTCATTTTAAAAAATGTCAAGATGTTCTCTAGATAACCGGACTGTATCTGTCATTTTCTATTTGCTAAAGCAGGTAAATAAAGTTAACTAAAGTAAATTTTAATGTCGTTCTTCATTTAAACCCTCCTCTAAAAGGAAAAACTATGTTTCAAAAGATCTAAAACCTTGTACTTTTATTTCACCATCTGTAAATGGGCACTGAGATCCCAGATTATTTTCCGAAGGAACTGAAAAGAATGGCTGATTGTATCAAGAGTAGAGGAGAAGAGCAGTCAGAGACATTAAAATACATGCAAGGGCCTCCAAAATTCTTTCTGTATCAAAACCAAGTTCTGTAAAAACTCCTCTTTCAGAATCAATCTATTTAAAAATATAACTATGATTTTTCCACTAGCCTATTGAATCAAATGACACATTTTTGAGGAGAGGACACATTCAAGAAATGATCAAGAAACTGATGAAAAACAAACATGCAATACATGTGATGGAGAAAGGCTTACTATCCATACTATATAAAGGGTACCTAGATATCATTAAGCAAAAGATAAATGCTCCCCCATTAAAACAGGCAATATATACAAACAGGCAATTAACCCAAGAAGATACATTTAATCAAGGTGCAAAAAAAAATTTACCACAATAATGATCAAAGGAATAATAATGTATATATTATTGGTACATGTTTCAAAAATATATGTAGTAAAAGCATATTTATTTATGCTATATATCATATGATATGTGAATATGTATTACATGGTTCCTTTTAGAAGTGTATTTCTATTCTGCTACCATTTCCAAGCAAACTCATTGAAGATATGTTGATGCAAAATGCTTAGTTTCCTAAAGTGGATGACTTTCACAGCACATAGACAAAGATTTCTTTGGGATTCTGCTCAGAATCTTTGATGTGATGTTCACTGGTAATGCACACCATTCTTCAACAAATCAACAAAACCAGACATATTGCCAAGCCACTCCAGGTGCTCTCTCTGGAGGCAGAGTAGATGAGATTTCCTTTCAGTTCAATTTGTTCTTAGCAAAGTAACTTTTAACCATTTTGACAACTTCAACTCCACAATTTCCAAAAGGAACACATGAAATGCAAATTCTTTTCTGATATGAGCAATGCATAATATGTGAAAATCCAAAAATGAAGTTATTCATACATCTGTAGATTCACTCCCATTCGTAGCTCCCTTCAAACAGTATGCTGAAGGAATAGCTTGCATTCTTTCATTACCCACTTCAAATTAAAAGAATAAAAGTCAGCAATTCTGGAGTATGTGACATCATTTAGCAGAGACTAATTCTATTGTTACTCTGCTCCAAGCTACAAATAAGCTCCATCATTTCCAGGGCAAATGGATTCACTACAGTCACTTATTATATAAATCTTCTTTTACTTAGCTTTGAAACAATTTTGTAGAATGTACCAGGAAAGCTACAGATTAGGGGAAACCTAAGTCAGTAAAATTCCAGACTTCAAATTGATCCTTCTTCAAAAAAATTTTTCATCAGTTTTTGATTGACCAATATAATTGGGTCACTTGTTCCAAAGGCTTCCATTATATGTCTTTCCATAAAAGAAATATTCAAGCTTTCATGTCGTATTACAAAAATAAAAACAATAATTGCAGCAGCTAAATTATACTTTCTTTGCTTTGACATTTTTAACTTCACCTTACATCCAATACAAACACAGATAGATCTCCTTAGTGTAAACCATAAATTACATTTTTTAAAAATTACATCAATAGGAAACAATCACAGACTTCATAACAAAGAAAGTTGATGACTGATGATTCTTAATCACATACTAAAGAATTCGATTACACATTTGTATAGAGTTCAGCTTTAACTTAGGTAACTTAACATAATGAACATTTTTTAACAAAAGAAACATCCAAAATTCTAGAAGGGGAATGGGAAAAGTGTTTCCACCCAGCTCATTATGGATTTCAACTTATCCCAGGAATCGACAGAAGTCCATAAAACTTAGGTACCTACTTACATCAATACAAATTTGTAATGATTAAAATCATCAAATATTTATTAAATATCTACCTTCTCTGTGGTTACAATACTAAGCTTCTGCCTTTACCCTTGAAAAGTCTGTAGTCCCGCAGGAGATAATTAAAGTGACAATTTAACATAATAACATAGTTAAGTAAAAATTCTATAAAAGCTTTGAAAAGGAACATTTGGCCCTCAAACAAGATCTGGAGGAGGTGATGCTGCCTCAGCCAAGTCTGAGAAATGAAAAGAACTTGGTTGAAAAGAAATGTGAGAAGGGCATTCCAGCTGGAGCAAGAACACAGGCATAGGGGTATAGAGCATATAAGAAATCATGAGCACCTCAAAGAACAGTGTAGGGAGAAGGTTAGAGATGAGAAATATTAAAAGTCATCTTTTAAAAAGTGAAAAGACAAGAGCCCCTGCCTCACACACACACACGCTAGGAGAGCTTTTATGTACCCCCAAATTTTTTTTTAATTTTACATTTTTTAAAATATTTTTATTATTTCATTAAAATTTTATATCTTAGATCACCTAGGATTTATTTGTATATAGTAAGCTAGAGAACCAACAGTTATTTTCCAAATAGGTGATAGCCAGCATAATTTAATAAGACAATTTCATTTTTTCCCTACTGATTGAAATGTCCATGCTCTACTAAATCCTCTGGTGTTCTTTTTGGTACTTCTGTGAGCTATTTGGCTCTATTGATGATCTTCTCCTGCACATTCCACACTATTTTAATTACAAAAATTAGAACTATTATTTATTAATGTTTTCACTTGTAATATCTCCTTTGTGCCCAACCACAGTATCACCTCTTTCAAATAAAAGACTAGACTTTATATTTGTGCCTGTTTGTGTGTGTCCTCAAAAGCACTCAAACCAACATCGTACACTCATAGAGCTGAACTTCATTTGTCTGAACCTGGTCTCAGAACTTCCCAACAATCTATGTTTAGAATTAAGCTCTTCAACCTTTGCTACATGTAGAGGAGTGGAAATAGCTCTGGAACAATCTCAGCTAACAATGGAAACAAATGACCTACTATCTTTTGTTCTAGCCCACAGTTGCCAGAGAATTAGAAGTATCGGTTGCTCTTTTTAAGTATGAAGGCTTTTCAGGCCTGATTAGTTTGATTAAAGTTATAATTAGCATGGTTCAGAAATAATTTTGTTACTCTGCAAAAAAAAATAGAGCAAAATATATTTTTACCCTGAACCTGTACTTATAATTTGCCCATATTGGTACAGAAGACAGGGGTATTGGTATTAGGACACTTGATACAAATTTTGGTTTTTCACTTACTGATTCTTTTCTATATATATATTCCATATATATATATTCCATATATATATATTCAAAAAAGCATTTTGAATGAATTAATAAATAAAAAATTTAAAAATGTTCCTTTTTCCAATCACAGTATGTGTTATTAATGGAAACAACCCTTAGAAAGTGGATCATCTTCAGAACCAAGGTATTCAACATTTCTTGGTATTGGAAACTTCAGAGGCAACTGTTTCATGGAGACCTAATGGATAAAATCAAAAGCTTCCTTTAATCTTACACTCAAGTATTCAGAATAATAAAGGTGGATTTTGTATCCAAATACCTACTCCCTCAGGCCCTCTTATAAAATACAAAGGAAACATTTCCAGAGCCCACGTGAATGTGGAAACTAGATTTTTCTGTGCCTCTTGTTCCTTGGGAAATAGGCCTGGCCCTCTTCTTTACTCAAAGCCAGTGGCTGTTTCTCAAGAAAATTTGCACAATAGATCTAGGGTCTTATGAAAACTGCAGTAATTTCTCCATAGTTCATGAACTAATGGAGCATGAGCAGTGCCTTTAATATTTAGACTCCAGGCATGTTTTATTGCCAAGAGAACTGGATCTGGGCAGGGAAAAACCCCAGATTGAGAGAAAAATACAGGACAGACTAAATAGGAGTTAGCCAGAATTCATTAAAGGCTCGTACAGATGAGATTATGAGGACTGGACCTGAAGGGATAGCACAAAAAAAAATTTTTAATGAGAGAGAATAGGATTTGATAAGCAATGGGATATATATACAGATATCCAAAAACGCATGAAACTATTTTCAACATCACTGATCAATAGAGAAATGAGACTCCAAAACACATTGAGATACAACCACATACCAATTAAGATGGCTACTACTAAAAAATAAAATTTATTTTTAAAAATTAATGGAAATGTAAAATGCTATAGTTGCTATAGAAAAAAGTATGACTGTTCCTCATACAAGGAAAAAAAAAGAATTATGATGTGATTGAGCAATTCCACTTTTAGACATATTTCCAAAATAATTAAAAGAAAAACTTGAAGATATGTGTATACCCATGTTCATAGCAACATTATTATTCACAATAACAAAAAGGTCATTAGATGAAAAAAATGCGATAAACACATACAAACACACACACACATACACACACACACACACAAACACACACAGATTCACACAATGTAATGTTATTCAGCCTTAAAAAGAAAGGAAAATTTTGGCACATACTATAACATAGATAAATCTTGAGGACATTATTCTACGTGAAATAAGCCAGTCACAAAAAGACAAAGGCTGTATGATTTCACTTGTCTTATGAACCTGTAGCATTCATAGAGATGGAAAGTAGAATGGAGATTCTCCGGAGCTGGAGGGAAGGGAAAATAGGGAATTATTGTTCAACGTTCAGAGCTTCAGTTTTACAAGATAAAGGGTTCTGGAGATGAATGGTGATGATGGTTGCATAACAATGTAAATGTACTTAATAACACTAAACAATTTAATTTAAAAATGGTTAAGATGGTAAAATTTATGTGTACTTTACCACAAATAAAAATTAAAAACCAGAAGACTCTAATTGCTCTATAACTTATATGGAAAGAGACAACGGAGATACACCATTTATTAAAAACAGCAATCCAAGATGGAAGGGTAGCCATCTCTGGGAAAAGTTGCTACGTCCAGTAAATTTTACCTCATTAGATCAATGGACTTGAATAAGTGAGGAGGGTGAAACTAGACCTTTGAAGAGAAGAATGACAGCCCAGGAAGAATGGTCTGTGATACAAATGAGAAGAAAGAAGATATTCCCCAGTAGTGGGGCAAGCCAGGTTGAAATTAAGTATTATTAGTATACAGTGAAATAAATATTCATTTCACCACTCAATTACTTTCCTCAACAACACCATGCCACCCAGAAACAAAGTGATGATGGGCAGTATATGGGAGTAGAAGCTAAGGTCACTGGCAGGATGTTGAGTGAGGAACTTTGATTCAGCATCTATCTCATGCTCAACATGAACATTTAAGATGCTCATGATTTAGTGGGAGAAATGAAGAAACATGGAGAGCACAGAAACATGCAGAAACAATGTAAGCAGTAGAATGGACACATATGCATTAGATTTAGATAGATAGATGATAGATAGATGATAGATAGATACATAGATACATAGATACATAGATGATAGATATAGTGTTATTTTGGAGAGGTTACATTTCCATTGAAGAAGTAAAGAAAGTAGATGAGACAAAGTTTCTAGCAGTGAACTAAAGATTCTATTAACAAAAAACATGGAAAAGGTTATTTAAGGGCAGATATGGATAGCCTGTGGGTCGAATTAATGGATAGGATTAACTAGAATGAGTTCTGAAAAGTATGGGAAGCAAGAGAGAAGAGGACAAACTATAGTAACAGAAATGGAAGATGTCAGAGTGTGGGAAGTATCTTAATCTATTTGGGGTTGCTAGAGCAAAATACCTAATGCTGAGAAACGTATGAATACAAGAGGTGGGTTGGGCTCATGATCCCGGTGGCTACAAAGTTCCAACAATATGTTGCCAGGGCCTGGCAAAGACATCCTTGCCACATCACAATGACAGAAATGCAAAGAAAAAGAGCCACAGCAGAAAAGGCCAGAAACATAGGATGGCCTCACTTTATGACAACCTATTTTCTCAAGAATTAACCTGATCTTGGGAGAACCACAAGAATCTCTTCCAAGGGTAGTGCCCCTATGACCTCATCACCTTCCACTAGGACCCAACTCTTAAAGATCTACCAACATTACATTGGGACCCAGCCCCCAGCACATAAAATGTGGGAGACACACTCAAATAATATCCAAGCCAGAACAGGAAGTGTAACAGAAGAAAGGAGTATGTCTGTAGTATTTTAATTTGAAAGTAAGTAGACTATCATAAGATATTCCCATAAAATTTCACATAAGGCATTTTCTGGCTGTAATGAGCTCCTTGGTCAGGTGCCTTGTACTTTAAAGCAAGATCAAGCATTTTCCTTGCCTGCTTTGTTCTTAAATATACCTCAAATTAGAAGCAAGGTGTGTGCTTACCAGAAACATGGGATGCATGAAACCCAAGTCCATGAATATTTTATAGGCAGAGGAGAATTAAAAGATCAGATTAAATTCAGAGCAATAACTGAAACCCTGCACTGAATTAATGTGCCTCATTACTTGAGTGAAGTTTTCAAGAGTAAATACTGCTCATTTCTCAGTCAGAGCACTGAACTGGTGACATGTTTCTAGTTCACTCAAGCAAACCACTCATATTTTAATATAACATTTCATAATTGTGACAAAATCATCTAGGTTGGAAATTATGTTTGGCCATTTGTGCAAACTTTCATTTTGTGCAAATTAACACAATTCATGGCCTGATATGCCTCAAAGTTCAAATATTTTGATGATGTTTAACATAATCTTTCTCAATGTATAAAACTATTTTAGAGAAAAGCAAGATTTGAGTATACAGTATTAAATTAACTTAAACTTAAATATGCTCAAATCTTAGAATAAATGCTTCAATTAATTTTAGAATCTTCTGCTCTGTGCTGTTTATTCTTAGACTATTTTTCATTTGAATTTCTCTATATAAATAACCATATATCAGTTTTTACTTTCCATGGTAGTTATTTGCGGGAATTACTGCATTAATTTCACCCATTCCTGCACAAACACACACACAGACACACACACACACACACACACACACACACCTTTGCTCTCCTTCTGCAAGAGGTGAAGGTTTTTTTCTCCATCCTTTGAATGTGGACTTGACTATTTCACGGGCTCTGGCCAATGTGATACTAGCAAGTATGAAATGAACTAAGATTTTTAAATAACTTTTATACATTGGAACTTGCTCTCTGTCTCCAAACACAATGTTTACCAAAGGTGAATAAACCTAAAGCAATCTCCTAGGTAGACCATTTAGAGTAAAGCAGAGCATCCCTGTTTTCCAGTTGCTAACCACCTCACTTGAGGCCTTTTTAGACAATCCAATTCCAGTTAAGCCACCATGAAGAAACCAAGTGAATCACGTGAATAACCCAAGAAAGACCTTCCAAAGAACTTCCAAGCTGAGTCCAGCCTAAATTGCTAACTCACAGAATCATTAGAAAAAAAATTGTAGTTTAGTCAATGCACATTTTTAGGATTTGTTACACAGCAGTAACAAGTTATTATTCTCTTAAATAAGTAGCATTCATCCATTTAAAGAGGAAGGAGAGAAAAGGAAATTACTGGTTGACCAGAAAAAGAGGAAATAAAAGTATTAGGTTAATTCTTAGATTCATTCAATCACAATTTATACCACCAACAACCCTATCTAATAAGTCCTTAGCCTTCTAAATCATAGAATTCTAAAACTGTAAAAAAAAAATGGCTTCCAAATGGTTTTATTCAACCTATTCTGCTGTCCAGTAATCCACATTGATTAATAGTGGAATACCAGGACTCATCTTCTGTGTGGGGTTAATACCTTATTGCATGCTTAAATTGATCAGAAGACAGCTACACCGCAGTCACTGACATTATATCTTGCATGTGAAAGCCTGCTGGGGGAGATGGCCCAACCATAAGTTAGACTGAAGTTTGTCATATCCCTGTGCCACAAAATGAGACCCAAGTTAATTCTTTGTCAGGATCTGTCTAAATGATTTTTAACCAGGGATATGCACCATAATCACAAGTATACTTTTATACTACCAATTTTTCCCCATCCACTGGAAATATTGATTCATTAGTCCAAAACAGGATGCCAGCATCTTCTTTGTTTGTTTTAACATCACAAGGTAATAGCCATGTATAGTACTAAATAAGAATAACTGCCGGGGGCGGTAGCACACGCCTGTAATCCCAGCACTTGGGAGGCTGAGGCAGGAGGATCGTGAGTTCAAAGCAAGCCTCAGCAACTTAGTGAGGCCCTAAGCAACTCATTGAGACCCTGTCTCTAAATAAAATACAAAATAGGACTGGGGGTGTGGCTCAGTGGTGGAGTGTCCCCAGTTCAATCCCCAGTACCAAAAAAAAAAAAAAAAAAGAATAACCAGTAAATGCAAAGCAGGGCATTGACAAAGTGACATGATTTGAGGGATAGCAGGAGGATTGTCTAATAATAAAATCTCCCACTGAACTAATTGCTTGCCCAAAATTACATTAGTCTCTTCTTTGGCTAAAAATACATAATCCTTGGCCAGGGCATTTATCGTACTTGGAAAAGTTCTAGAATCAAAAGACAAGGATTTTCTCCTACTTACTTACTTAACCTTGGTAAAGTCACTTAATTACCTATCAGGTTACCTGGGAGAGTATTCTGAGTATTCTGCAAACGTTAAAATGCCATCTTAAAACGAGTAAACACTACTCATCCTAGAAAAAAGAACCATTAACTTCTCAGAACAAATTGAGTTACTTGAATTTCTAGCCAATTTCCTAATAAAGGGCTGAGGAAACAAGAACAGAAACAGGCAATTTGGGGTTGGGAAGGAGGAAACCTCAGTGTGCAATCATTTATAAAAGAAAAGAAAAGAAAACCAGGCATGCGGGTCCAATCAGGGACGTCCCCAAATGGAATGAGGACAGTAGAAGTTAACAGACCCAAATAAAGTGGTCACAAAGGAAGCCAGATGCAAGCATGTCTACCCCTCATTGTAACGCTAGAAATCCTAAACAAATGGCCCCAAATCAAAACGGCTTATATGAATCCTATAGGTTCATCTTATTCATAAATTATGGACAAGATACAGAGATAAAGAGTAAAATAAGATATAACTTGGAATAATACACTTGATTAGAGATTTTGATTTCTGTAAGCAGTTCTTTATCCTTTTCCATTTGAAAATCAGAGTATTTCTATGTTTTATATTTGGAAGCATAGACTTATTATAGCAGAATCACAGGAGGAATTTTGCAGACACAGTAAAAATTAAAGTGCATTGCTCTTGCAGACTTAGTTTGTATGAATAATTATTCATAATCTTTTTTGATTCTGTAGTCCTGAACATTTTTTTCTTTTGGTGGCAATGAAATTGTTTCATTTATTGGGACCATAATGATCAAAATGAAAACTTGAAAAAATGATGGATTCATGCACTAAAGGAAAAAGTTTGAATATTTAAAATACTAAACAGCAATGAAAATAAGATGTTGATTTGGGGAAAATCTGACAATTCTTTCATATTTTCTGATATACAAAGCCAAAAATTATATGCCATCCTTCTGAAAGAATTTCATGGCAATGCTGAACATTTTTTCATATAAATAAAAAATTATTTGCTAATCTGTGCAGTTTTTCTCTCTTCATGCATTTCCTTACCTTATGGACTACTAAAATATGCCTTTTTTTTTTTTGTGGTGCTGGGGATTGAACCCAGGGCCTTATGCTTGCAAGACAGGCACTCTACCAACTGAGCTACATATCCCCTGCCCCTGAAATATACCTTTTTACCATCTCGTTTTTTAAAGAGGACACAACAGCATATAGTCTTATGATATGCACTTAAGAAAAATGATTTTTTGAAAAAAAATACCTGGTAGTGTTGTCCAGCTACTCTGAATTGGACAAAAAGTGAGACTCTGACAGGTTATCTGGCCAAGGAGTTCTCTTAGCTTCTGTGATGTTCTGCAATTAAGCATTGGTTTACTTGTCTCCATTCTCTGCCTAGATGTCTGCAAATAACCTGGGATCATTAAACCAGACACAGTAAACAGACAGATCAACAGCCAATAACAATACAGTGTACAAGAAGGCTGTTAGAAAAATAAAACAATATTCTAACACACTGTGATGGTAGTCAGTAACTTACTTGTTTGATATGTCCAGTGAAAGAGGTGCATATTATTTTTCTATTGCTGTATAGTAAATTATCACAAATTTAGCAGCTTAAAACAATGCCCATGTATTCTCTAACAGTTTCTGTGGGCATGCACTCAGGCTCAACTGGGACCTCTCCTCAGGGTCTTACGACAAAATCCAGATATCATCGGGACTGTGTTCTTAGCTGGAGCTCCAAGTGGTCTTCCAAGCTTATGCAAATGTTGGCAGATTCAGTTTTTTTCAGCTGTTGGTCTTTGTTTTCTTGCTGGCTGTCTTCATGGGCTGCATTCAGCTTCTAGAAGCTGCCCACAATTCTTTGCACATAACCCTCTCAAAGGCTGTCTCACACCACAGCAGTTCACTTCTCCAAAACCATGGGGAGAATCTCCCTTCCCAGTCTGCTAGGCAGAGCTTAATAGAACCGTGTAACCAAAGAAGCAATTCTTCCATCACCTATGCCATATTTTATTAACTGTAAGCAAATCATAAGTTCTGCCTAAGATTAAGGGAAGAGAATTATGCAAGGGCATGACTCACTGGGGTTCTCCAGATGACATAAAAATTTCATAAAGAAGATAAGCTTCTCAGTTTGGGGTTAGTTGGACAGCAGAGATGACAGTAGATAAAGGAAAGAAAGAATATGAGCAACTGAGCAGAGGAAGGGGTACAGCACATCCTGAATAGTGACAAGCCCATACAATACAATGGAGTGAAAAGATGTTAAACTTTCTCTTTGTGCAAATTTCAAAATACATAAATAAATAAAGTAGTTTCAGCTAATGCAGGTGTCCAAGCCCACTCGAACTGCTATAACGAAATACTGTAAACCGTAGAAACAACAAAAATTTATTTCTTAGAGTTCTGGAGACTAAAAAGGCCAAGATCAAGATGCTAGCAGATTCAGAATCTGGTAAGGGATGTTTCTTGGCTCATAGATAGCCATCTTTTCACTATATCCTCATATGATAACAAGGTAAGAGAGCTCTTTCGGGTCTATTTTAGGGCACTAATCTTAGTCTTGAGGACTCTGCCCTTATAACGACCAAATCACCTTTCAAAGTCCCCAGTTTCAAAGTCCCTACACTTAGGGTTAAGATTTTAATATGTGAATTGAAGGTTCAGGGACATAAACATTCCATCCATTGTACTAGGTGACATCTTTGTGTGAATTAGATAAAGGTGCTCCCTCCTCCCAACCCACAATCAAGCACAACTCTGAGGATGGCATGCAGAATGGGTTTTATTCCCCACTTCCTCTTCAGCTAGCACCCTTGTCCAGTGAACAAGCTGCACAGTTGTATGCAGTGGGCTTTGGAAAGGGGCAGCATGGTGCCCACTAGGTCTCTTGTGTATAATCTGCCCCAGCTGCCTGGCCACACAACCCTCTGGAGCTTTGACACAACTCTTTCCATCACAAAGCACGTGACGGCATCAGTCCACCCTGAGCTTGGAATGACATGACACAGACAGAACTTATGAATTTGCATGGAGAGAAAGCAATGGAGATGCAGAGGATGAACACAAGGAAAGTAAAATGAAAGTTAATTATGGAAGATGATAGTGATGCTATCAGGAAGACACACAGATATACATAGAAGAATTTAAGTTAGAAGATAATGGAATTTTACCACAGAAAGTTTTGGATTGGAAAGATTCAAAATAGAATAAAGAAATGAAGAAAGCTAATCTATACATCAATAGAGTGAAAGATTCATGTGAACCAGATTTCTAAAGGTTTAGAGAAGAAAAAATGTGAACTGAAAAAAATATTCACCTAAAGATTACTTTGCAATTTTTATAAAGTGGGAATTTTTTTCAGGACTTCCTCATCTAAACACTATGTTTTTTCTTCCAAAACCAAGTTAGTAATAACATATTTCAATATCATTGGCAAAAGTGACTCTAGATCTAACTCTCTACATGGAATTAAATATTACATACCTTTATTCTCCCAAAATAATAATGATAACTGCATATCATGTACCTACCAATGCTAGGCATTGAGCTTTGCAAACATTGTTCTCATTAATCCTTACAGTCGTGAGAGTAATTATTAATACGCACACTTTATACCTAAAGAAATCAAGATGCCTGGAAATGAGGTCAAACTCAAGGGGGTTCTATTCCCATTATTTTCCATGTGAATCATGTCTCCAAGGAGTTGGACAATGTGGCCATGCAGTGATGTGCACACATTCATATTTGGAGCTCACATTTGGATGTGCCTCCTCCCCACATTCTCTAGCTCCAAAGCCTTTCCACTATTTATGTGCACCAAAAAGGAAATTGCCATTGCTTAAAATTCCATTTTTTATTTTATCTGCTGTTTATGAAGCTATATAGTGATTGAAAATCCACTGAGCCTTCATTATATGCCAAACACAGTATTTGGTATTCTACATGTTATTTTATTTAATCTTCAAAGCTTTCTGATAGAGTTACAATTGTTGTACAAAAAAAGGAATCGAAATGTCTTAGGCTAATAAACTGCCCAAGACACTCACATTGGTAAATTAAAGAATAAACCCAAGTGTCCCTCACTCATCATGCAAAGGTTATCTGAGAAACTATAGGGGACACCACACACTGCTCAGGTTGACTTCCTATAATAGTTAATCTGAAATTATCCTTGCATTCATCTCTTTCCTATTAAAAGCTATCTTGCTATTCTGCAATGATTTATCATCACACATCAGATTTTATAGTCACCTCCACACAAATCTGTGGCTGATTAATTAACTAAAATTGGAAGACATTTCGATGATGAAAAGTGCTAAGTATTTCTATGAATAATAATTAGCATTAGCGTGGTACTCCAACTAAATTATGTGTGTCAGTATTGGGAATCAATCAACAGAGGGAGGGTTAGACATTTGATGACCAGAACCAGATAAGATGGATTAGTCAGAGCAACACGGATGACTAGAGCAGTGATTAGCACCAAGGGAAAAAAAAAAAGAAGAAGAAAAAAAACATTGAACACCTAGTATGTGCCAGGACCCATACAGAATCCTGGAGACACAATACTGAACAACATGGGGACAGTCTCTGTCGTGTCAGAGGCTGTCCCAGCACTCTGGGGCCTGGTACCTAGGTGATCTTGCAGTCAGTAAGCAGATGAGTAGAAAACAAGTATGTGGTTACAGTCACTGTGATTTGGGTCCTTCACTCCAGTCCCTGGGAGGTTGAGATTGGGCAGGGCAGGGTTGCAGAATTAGCAGAATTATCCAGGGCATAAATAACACAGACTCAGCTATTGAAATAAAGCAGTGATGGGCCTGCATGAAGTAGGGAAGAGATTGATAACTGGAAATAAACAAGGGCCATTGAGAGGGTAGATGTGAGCAGGGTCTTCAGACCTTGGTTCCTTACAGCTCCCCTCCACCACAGCAAACTGGAAACAGATACAAACCCACAGGCAGAAATGCAGAGGACCAGAGTTCTCTAATTCCATGGGTAGGGTTGTGGGAACCAGAGATGCAGAAAAAGGAATTCGGATCGGCCATCCCACATTTCCAGTCTCTTTTCTCTTCAAAATGGCTCAGTACATCTATGCAGCTATGTTGAGAGATCATGTTGTCAACTCAGGTCCCAAACTAGAAGTTGTCAAAATAATAGATTCACATAGGGTGTTCCCCAAACCCTACAAAAAGCAACTGTTTTTGGAAACATAAATTCAACTGTTATCTCAAGTTTTCTCAGCTGTTAATTCCACTTGTAGGCGATTGCCACCTTATTTCCTGGAAGCTGGACTCCCAGTCTTTGCTCTTGTTTTGAAAAGTAAAGCAACCCCAACAAAGGTGCACGCACTGCTGCATGTTGCCTTGGATTGTAGGAGGCCTCTGTGACCTACCCAGTTTTCCGCTTTGTATTTTTATCAGGGATAAAGTTTTTATCAGGATCTTCTTCAAAGATCCAAATTCAATTCCTTCTAATTCTATGATTAATTTATTTTGATACTAAAGAAGGAAATGGCTTTTCTTTGCTCTTGATTTACTATCAGTTTTTCAGGACATAATCAGGGAATAATTTTCCTTCACTGATACAATATGTATGTGTATAGGCCATGATCAAATATGGTAAGAAGCACAAATTGCATGTGTTTGATCAAACAAACTAAAATGACCATATTTTGCAGAAAGATACAATGCTTTTCCAAAGGGTAAGATTTTAAAACAGCATTGCTGAGCTGTAATCTTCAATAGATTATGTGTATTAAATGAATTTTCAACATATGGCATTTTCAACTTACAATTGGTTTTGTTGGCATACCCCATCATGAGTTAAGAAACTTCTGTATATGGTGAGAAATATCATTTTGTGTGATTTATCAAAGACATACTATGAACTTGGTCCTTTACAAACATTATTTTGAAACCTGCATTTAACATACTATTTCTACATCTTAAATTGAGGAAACCAAGAGTGAAGGAAGTTAAAAGTCCTGACCAAGGTTCCAAAGCTAGAAGCAAGAACTTCAATTTCTACCCTCTTCTGATCTCTAAGAACTTATTCTTGCCAGAGAACTGTTCTGTCATTAGTACAAGAGACCCAGCCAAAGGAGCCCACCATCTCTAGGAATTTTTATGATTAGAAAAGAAGAGGGATACAAAATGATTAAGAATACCTAGAATTGGAGAGAGACTAAAAATAAAAATCACAGACAATCCTGTATATATTAATTCATTCAAGAATTCTTTTCTTTAAACACAGGTCACAAACAAGTTACATTAGGGTTTTATGTGAACACTCATAAGGGAATAATCTCTAAGATGGCTGCCCAGGCACCAAGAAGAGCTAAAACACTGTGGATACCATCCAGGACCTAGGCCAGCCAATGCCTTTCCTGATATATGAGCTGACATATGTAAAACACGTAACACAGTGTGACTTTTAGCAAATGTTATATAAATGTCAGCTGCTTTTATTCTCTGAAATTTGCCTCCCAGCAACTATCAGTAATGGACTCTTGCAGCCATAGCTCTGCCTGCTCTTTGGCCACAGATGGTTGAGCCAGAAATGGAAAACCAACTCGCATCAATCCAACCAGATTTTCTCTTCCAGAAATTCATTTGGCAATTCCACATTGTTAGCATGAAATAGAGTGGACAATAATGGACCTGGGAAGGCTATTTTTCCATGATATGCATGAGTCAAACAACCGAGAGAGAGAAAGGGAAAGAGAAGAGAGGACCAGTGCAGAGATACATGCAGGCCCAAAGAGAGGGATACACAGAGTAAGACTGAAGTGGAACAGAATGACCCCACTTCTGACTTCTCCTTTTGGTGAAGTTTGACTTCACTTCTCATATTGGGTCAGTGCAACCTTTCAACATACTAGTCTTGCTTAAACTATTTGAGTGTTTTTCATGACAGTCAAATATTTGCTGATTAAAACTGAAATATATTCCAAAAGAAAGGGAATACTAAGAAAATGTGAGAAACTCAAAGACCCATGTTTTAATTCGTTTACTTCAGAAGAACCCACAGGGGAAACTTTAAATTGAAGCTGTTCTTAGAATACTCCAGATAGGAATAATTCTACTTTAAGTGCCACTGAATGTACTTCAATAGTTTGGGACTCATATCGGTGCACTTCTTGAAAGCCTTTCTGCAATATTTTTCTGGAAGCAGTGCTATTGGAATTCACACACACAAAAAAATTGTATCTTCATGGGCTGAAAGGATTAAAGAGCTTCCTTTATTAACAAGCTCTCCACCAAGAAACGACTTGGCTATTAGTCAAAAGAGAAGTTTCTAAGAAAGCCTGTAAAACCTGGATGTTATTGGTGCACAAAGGAATATAAAACAAATTTTAAGAGAATTCATGTCTTCTGGAAAGCATACAAGAATTTGGAAAAAATAAAACAGCTACCACTTCTTCCACAGATCCTAATATTTTACAGTGTCAATACCAATACTGCAAATATGAGCCTACCTCCAAGTACTCCCATGCAGGTATTCTGCTTCATGGGACTTTTGCCTCAGAAGTCATCATTTTCTTATGTGAAACTCTTATCAAAACATATGCACGAATCAAAAGTGGATTAAGAGGACTTTTTTTTAGTTTTATGTTAAAAATTGTTGCCTAACTCACCAATCCTGTTAGTCTAGCGTATATTTATCTCCTGTCTCCCTTGAGAATTGCTTCTAATGGATAGTTTGAGATGAGAAGTTCAAATGTACATGCTTGCACTATAAATATAAAATGCTGGGATGGATTTTTATTATCTACAATAAAAATCAGTCTTTTTTGATCACGCACACACACACCATCCTAAATTACACACAATTTTGGTGTGCTGAGAGCCACCCCAGCCAGGTACAGAAGTTCTTTCTACTGCACCATCAATGAATATGTCTCTCTTTCCCTCCTTTGTCTTGCCACTCAAACCCTTCCACATTCTCTCCACCATATCATTTCACCTCACCAACATCCCAACCTAGATGATCCCCTTCTCAGCCTTCATTCTTGCACACTGATTCTAAGCCTGTTCTAGAGACCTGGTCCCAAACTGTGGAAAATAAACCAGAGGCCCAAGGAGAGATCTTCACTCAGCCTTTTGTGAATTTAGGAAAGGATGGGGAGATACAAGTTACTGGCATTCCAACTTAGAATTCTGAATGTACTTTCCAATGGAAGGAATAATAGAACAATTAGATCTTTACTGTGATGGGTATTGTTCTTCAGTTTGACTCATTTATTTGTTTATTTATTCCACAACATATTCTTTATTCTCTCCTATGTTCCAGGTAGCACTCATGAGTCTGAGGATATGATCATAAGCAAACAGAAAAAATGGTGGGTTTTTTCCTATCACTTCTAGACCTCTTGACTAAGGTCAAATATAGCATCTTTTCTAATCATTTTAAAATCATGGGTTGTTATGAGTTGATTTTAATATATAAACATGCCATGCAACACTGACTCTACAGGAAATCACAAACTGAATTCTTGATAACCAACCTACAACATGCAACAGTCCATTAATCAGCTCAGGAACTCTTAGACATTTATATCTGTGCATGTATAAATACAAATTTCTCCATCAAAACATTCATTCATTCTTAAACACGTAGCTAAACACACATTCTTAGTATCCACACATTATACCAGATGTTCAGAACTCAACTCACTGATAATATGAACTTTTCTCAATATTTTCCAGGACAGCACATCAAATTTCTACCATATATTTTAAGTTCAAAATAAAGTTCCAAATCTAAACATTTTATGGGATTTTTCTTATAAATGAAACCTAATTACAAAGAACATGCACTTTGAATCAGATAGGCTTGGGTTCAAATCTTAGTGGTTTTGATACTTCATACAAGTTGTTAAGCTCTTCTAGCTCTAAGAGTCCTCATCTGTAGAGTAGGACAGTAGCACCTATTTTATACAGTTGACATGATGATTAAATCAAATTAAGTAAGGTATACATTAAACCACGAGTACAAGGTAAATGCTCAAAAAATTAATAAGAAATAGTTATACTTTATCTATTTTATTAGCCAAATATCAAAAAGAATTAATTGATTTGAACACCATTGAGAAAAAAATAGGCATCCTGCCTCCTTCAGTTAAGAATAGAGTGGGAGGTGACAGTGAACAAGTCTTACAAATTAGGTGGTCAATTTTACTTTTCCTTCCATCTCTGATTCTTATTATTTTATCATGCTCCATGATATGTGTTCAAATATTCATTTTAACCTGACTTTAAGAAAGTTAATAAAGTAATTTCAGGAATACAAATACAACTTAGGCCTGAAAGGTCATGCGAACACTCCAATCAAACTGAAAAAAAAAAAAACCCAGCTGGAAGTAATATCTGTCTTTAATTAAATCTCCAAATCCATCTGACCAAACCTAGGGCAGAGGTGGATTAAAATGATATATGAATTGTCAGAAAACCACGCCCCACAAATAATTTCCTTGTGGGACTTGGAAATGACATTGATTGAGAAATGACAGGCTATTTCTCACGAAGGTTGTTAGCTGAGACATCTCTCTTACATTGCTTTCTATCACTTTACTCCCTAGGGTAGCATTTCAATATACAATGCTAGCATGGGATGGAGATTTATTCTGAAGGAAAAATACATTTACCCACAGCTCTTCCTGAAATGCTTCTCTGCGAGGAAAGAGGCTCATATGTCTTTGTCCCAGGATTCCATTTTCCAGTTCCTTTCCTCAGCATCTGACAGATGAGGAAAAGTTCTTCTAATCACTCAAACATCAAGCAAGAAGAAAGAAAAATTGGAGTTTAATTAACCTTCTAGGAGAAAACCAGCACTACTCTTTTCCCCATGGTAAAGCCCTTCTGAACTCTGATGAGTAGGGCAGGGGCAGTGGGTTGAAGTGAAGCCTCAGGCAGACGGCAAGTGCATCTGACCACGTGGTTAAAAGGTGTTCCTTGTCTTCTGGCATCACCCACCCTGGGGTGACAAAACACAGAGGAGACTTCTGCCTGAGAGGGTAAGCTTTCAGGTAGTAAACATGAAAAGGATTCAAAGTTTTTATTATTTCACAATGAACTCTGCCCTTAAATATGAAATTCAGAACCCCAAAAAATCCATTAGCTTTGGACTCTGTCTTCCATTTATGTAATTTTCTCTCTCCATATTTATGTATTACTCTTAATCTACTCAGCTTCATGACTAGTCTTTTAGGTCTACCTTGAAAATAAAAATTAGAACAAACAACCTACTAATAATCAAGGAGTAGACATAAAATAAATGTATTAGTCGACATTTGAGTTGACATTATTTGAAATGAAAATAATTTGTGTTGTCAAATATTAAAAACAACATCTAGCTCTGATACTAGATATATTTGTATGCACTTCTGAAGCCTAAAATACATAGTTTTATTTGACAAAGGTAGCAAGTCAGTGAAAAAAAGATAGGTGTTTTAATATGGTGTCGGAACAAAAGAAAAATAAAAAACTGGATCTTTATTTCACACTGGCAGATCAGAACTCTAAAGTACAAAACTAAAATAAAGAAACTATACAATGGAAAAATAAAATGAAGATGAATTTCCTTATATTCTGGGGAGTTAGAAAAATATCCCTAATTTAATGTTCAGAATCAATAAAAGAAATAAAATTTGACTGCCCTAAATTAAAAAAATAAACTGTGCATAGGGAAAAATGCCATAAACAAGCTTAAAGGACAAACTTAGAGACTGTAATTTTCATGATAGACAAAGGGATAATGTTTTATGATACAATGACATCCTAAAAATTGAAGGGAAAATAATAGAGATGTGGACCCAAAATGTGGGCAAACAAAACACAGAAGAAGAAATAAGGTGTATGAGAAGATGGTCAACCTAACTCATAAATTAAAATTTAAGATCTCACTGCTCCCCTAAAAACTGACAAAAATTCAAACAGACAATTTATTATTTTGTTGTAATGGAGCAACCATATGTGCAATGGGAATGCAAAAAAAAAAAAAAAAAAACAGAAAAGGTACACACAGATATTTGGCAGTATCTATAAAAACTGCATTTTCCTTTTGACTCAGCAATCCCAAATCTAGGAATCTGTCCAAAAGTGGCAAAACTGTGAAATGTTTTATATACAAGGTTATTCATTGCAGAATTATTTTTAATACTACCACTGGAAATAATTCACATGTCCATCAATAGGTACAAGTTAAATAAATTATGATAAATTAAGTATCACATAGCTAGAAAAGAAGGAAGAAGACTGTAATTCCCTGGTATGAAATGATCACCAGGATATATTACAAAGTGAAAAAAGTGCAAAACGGTATATCTAATATGCCATCTTCTATATATGAAAAATAGCATGTATTCATTTAGCAAATTATATTTGGAAAAGAACTTTTTGTACTATCAAACAACTGGTTATAAAAATAAATACCTCTAGAAAGTGAGAAGAAAGGTGATAGAAGGAACAAGAATTGAAGCAAAAGCCCCAAAATATGAAAACAAAGTAAGGAAAAACCTAACTGTATATCAAATTAGAAACATAAATGCAAAAAATTATTTCTCCACATAGTATTTTGAATTTTATACTTAGTAGAATCTAATATGTAGTATATTCCATGGACAAATAGAGTTCAATAGAAATCTTAGTCTAATTATTAGCAGTGATACTGTTAATGCTCCTGAAATTATACATATACATAAGAATAATGCAAATATATCAAAATTTAATATTAAGAAGTACAATTTAAATTTAATGTCATTAAATTTAATCTTAGATTATTTAATGATGCATTACTAAATAATGTTAAGTAAATTTTAATATTATAAGGTAGAGAAATACACTACATAAAAAATGCATAAAAGAAAAGCAAAACAAGTATAAAATCAAAAAAGTTGAATTAATCATTTTTATGAGGTTAACATTAACCTATATCAAAGTCAGATAATGACTCTATGAGACAAGAAAATTACAGACCAATATCCTTAATGAAAATAGATGCAAATGTTCTTAACAAAATATTAGTAAAATAAATTCAATGGCACATAAGAGGATTACACACTATGAACAAGTGGTAAATTTAACCTTAGGATGCAGGTATCATTCAACATATACAAATGAATAAATGTGATAAACCATATTAACAGAATAAAGGATAAAAATCATGAAGCAGAGAAAGCATTTGATAAAATTCAATTTCCTTTCATAATCAAAACTTTCAAAAAATTAGTATAGAAGTAATGTTCTTCAACACAACAAGAGTCACATATGGCAAACCCTCAAGCTAACACCATAGTCAATGGTGAAAAGCTACCAGCTTTTCATCTGAGATTAGAAATAAAACAAGGATTCCCACTCTCATCACTTTTACTCAACCTAGTACAGGAAGTCCTGACCAGAGCAATTAAGCAAGAAAAAGAAATAAAAGACACCAAATAGAAAAAGTGAAACCATCATTATTTGCAGATGCCATGATCTTATTTTTACAATACCCTCAAGACTCCAAATGGATTCAATAATGGTATCAAATGGCTTCAGGAATGGATTCGCTCGGCAGATAGAACTACCAGATGGATTCAGTAAAGTTACAGGATGCAAATAAACATACAAAAATCAGTAGCATTCTATATACTAACAAATAACTGTGCAAAAAGAACTCCAAATGCAATTCCATTTACAATAGCATCAAAAATAAAATAAAATACTTAGGGAAAAAACTTACCCATGGATGTGAAAGATTTGTACAATGAAACTTTAAAAGTATTGATGAAAATTTTGAAGAAGACACAAATAAAATAGAATTACATCCCAGGTTTATGGACAGAAAGACTTAATAATGTACCCAAATTCTTCTACAGAGTCGATGCAATCTTAATCAAAATTTCAATGAAATTTTTCACAGAAACAAAACAGCAGCTCTCAATTTGTGTGGAACTAAAAAAAGAAAATTGAATAGCCCAAGCAATTTTGAGCAAAATTTAAAAAGCTAGAGGCTTTTCATTACCTGATTTCAAAATATAGTCTTCTGTATCCCTGGGTTCTGCATCTGTCAATTCAACTACAGGTTGAAAATATTTGAGGAAAAAAATTCATCATCATCTGATCATGTACAGCTTTTCTGTTCTTATAGTTATTCCAAAAACAATGCAGTATTATAAATATTTACATAGCATTTACAATATATTAGGTATTATTAGTAATCTAGAGATGAATATATTCAATGATGTATATAGGTTATTTGCAAATCCTACACCATTTTTATATAAAGGACTTGAGCAACCACAGACTTTGGTATCTGTGGAGAGTCCCAGAATAGAAGCTCCAGAGATATCAAGGGTAAACTGTACTATGAAGCTATTGTATTAGTTAGGGTTTGCCATACAGACAGAACCAAGAGGAGACTAGACGATTGATTCATTGATTGATTGATTGATTGAAAGAAAGAAAGAATCATACATATATGATGTATAAAAGAAGCTAACTCATGTAATTATGAAGCCTGACTGAGAAGGTCCACAATAGCCAAGGAGGCCAGGAGCATGGTTCAGTCCAAGCTCACACACTGTAGAAGCAGAGAAATGGATAGAATAACTCTCTGTCCAAGACCAAAGATCTGAGAATCTAGCAGGCCACTGGTCCCAGAGTCCAAAGTTTGGAGAACCTGAAGTTCTGACCTCCAAGAGCAGGAAGAAAAATGTCCCAGTTCCAGGAAAGAAAGAGGATGAACTTGCCTTTCCTCTACCTTTTTGTTCTTTCTGGGGCTCCAACCTATTGTATGGTACCTACTCACACTAAAGGCATCTAGATCTTTTTCACTTAGTCCATCAACTCCCATGCCAGAAACACCTTCACAGAAATAATGTTTTACCAACTATGTATTATTTAACCCAATCAAGTTTCCACCTAAAATTAACCATCATATCCACAGTAATCAAAGCAACATGGTAAAAACAGACATAGAGACTAGTGGAACAGAATAGAGTGCTCAGAAAAAAATCCACACATTTGTCAGTTATCTTCAGTAAAAGCACCACATAATGAAGCTTTGCAGAAAAGAAACCCAATGAGGAAAGAATAGTCTCTTCAATAAATAGTGTTGGGAAATTGAATATTTATAAACAGAAGAATGAAATTGGACATCTAGCTCGCACCATTCATAAAAAATCAACACAAAAATTGTATCAAAGACTTAAATATAAGGCCCAACATAGGGGAAAAGATGCTTCACATTGGTCTGGGGAATTATTTTTTATCATGACCTACAAAAGACAGGCAACAATAGCAAAAACAGACAAGTGGGATTGTATCCAACTAAAAAGCTTTTATGCAGCAAAGAAAACAATCAACAGAGTGAAAAGGCATGAGGAAAATACTAGAATTACCTATGGAATGGGAGAAAGATTTGCAAACCTCAACAGAAAGTGTCCTGGCTTCACTACACTACAAGCTTCATTACTCCAAAATAGCACCCAACACTTTTTAGTTATTGCCATTTATAAAATTTTAATCAACCAATACCTAAATGCTGCTCTGATATAAATCCACCTTACTTTCCCTTCCTGATTAAAGATGAATTCCATGACTATTTAACCATTGTCCACAATGTCCTGTCTTGAATTAATGTTTTCCTAGAAACCCTAATATATTATTTGTTGATAACTCAGGTCTTTAAAATGATCAACCACAGAATCTATGGTATTTAAAAGTTTTAGTTAATATGCCTTAGAAGTTCATGATCGCAGTTGTGTTGCAGGTTAGATTCCCAGAAGCAGAATCAGACACATTAGGTTTGTGTAAGACATTTAAAAGGAAGGGAAAGGGATAAAAAGGGAAGGGAAAGATGGCAAAAGATCAGACTTCACTAATCATGCAGTCTCAACCAAGACCTCAAGCAACCATGTGGCGCTCTAGAGCTGGGATGACTTTTCAGAATTGTTTCCATTTTAGGGAGAAAGTCTAGCACCTTCCTCAGTCAATCACTGGATATAGAGTTCCCCTTAGAAGACAATATGACCTTGGGCAAAAATTATTGGGAAATTGTTTCCAAAAGGGCTGATGGCTGAGGACTCAGTTCTTCAGCCCAGAAGGAGAATAAAGATATCATAACATAGTTTCTCCTACAGCCATGGTATGAAAACGAAGAGATTTTCTAAATTTCCGGGACACCACAATCGAACATGAAGAAAAAAGAAATGACTTACCAGAGGCAGTTCAACATGCAAAGGTAATCTTGGCTGTGAATTAAAAGTCACACTTCTGAATTAAAAGTACAAGGGTCATTTCATCCATAAACTATTTTATATAAAACACTTTTCTCATGGTTAATTGTATGTGTCGACTTGACATTTGAATCCATAGACTGAGAAAAGCATATTGCCCTCCCAATGTGGGTGAGCATCATCTACTTACTTGAATGACTGAATAAAGCAAAAAGCTGAACTCTCACTTTCTGGTAGTATCTAACTAGGATATTGGTCTTTGGTCTTTGGATTTGAATTAGAACTTAAACCATTGGCATTCTTGTTCTTGGGTTTCTGGGTTGCAGATCTTGGAACTTCTTGGCCTCCATAATCATGTGAGCCAATTTCTTACAAAAATTAAATAAATATATAGACAAATAAATCTCAGTACACACACACACACACACACACACACAATACTTGTTCTATTTAACTACAAAATCCTAATACAAGCCGGGCGCGGTGGCGCACGCCTGTAATCCAAGCGACTTGGGAGCTGAGTCAGGAGGATCGCAAGTTCAAAGCCAGCCTCAGCAACTTAGCGAGGCCCTTAGCAATTCAGTGAGACCCTGTCTCTAAATAAAAAAATACAATATAGGGCTGGGGATGTGGCTCAGTGGCAGAGTGTCCCTGAGTTCAATCCCTGGTTCAAAAAAAAAAAAAATCCTAATACAACCCCTTATTGATTTAGTTATTCTTAGTATTAAAAGAAACTTTCTCTTATTTCATGAATCCAGAAGTTACACAAATAAAACAATCTGTCCTTATAAAAAAATAATTTCAGCATTGTCTCATGTAGTCTGATGGATTTAGATATTCCCTAGATATTTATTCGGTGGCACCCAAATAAGTGTCCAGCACAGGAGTGCATGTGCTACACAAGGCAAAGGCACACTGGTCCAAACTTCTCAAAAAATATTGGTGAGGAAATTTCCCCTGGGAGGATTAACAAGTGACCAAATCTTGCCTTTTCTGTAATTATCATAACTCAAGAAAAACTATAAATGTACTGCAGGACTCACATCCCTACTTCAAGGATAATTTCAGTATGTACAAATGGATTTGTTTAATTGTCCAAATCACAAAGCTTTAAGTAGGTTTTAGTAATAATTTTTAAATTTTCTGGATACATTGACACTTTCCCTTGCAGAAAGTCTAACTTTCCAACTTTGTTTTGTTGTTGTTGTTGTTGTTGTTGTTGTTGTTGTTAGTTATACTTGACAGTAGAAGTAACTTCCCATTCTTCTGGTTGTACAAGATGTGGAATTGCATTGGTGTATTCATATATGCATACAGGAATGTAATGTCTGATTTGTTCTACTATCTTTCCTCTCCCCATTCCCCCTCCCTTCCCTTCATTCCCCTCTGTCTAATTCAACATACTTCTATTCTTCCCTCCCCGCACCCCTTATTGTGGGTTAGCATCCGCATATAAGAGAGAACGTTCAGTTTTTGGTTTGGTGGGATTGGCTTATTTCACTTAGCATGATATTCTTTAGTTCTATACATTTACTGGCAAATGCCATAATTTCATTCTTCTTTATGGCTGAGTAATATTCCATTGTGTATACATACCACATTTTCTTTATCCATTGAAGGACATCTAGGCTGGTTCCATAGTTTAGCTATTGTGAATTGAGTTGTTCTAAACATTGATGTAGCTGTGTTACTGTAGTATGCCTATTTTAAGTTCTTTGTGTATAAACCTAGGAGTGGGATGACTGAGTTAAATGGTGGTTCTGTTCCAAGTTTTCTGAGGAATCTCCATACTGCTTTCCAGACTGAGTGCTCCAATTTGCAGTCCCATGAGCAACATATATAATACTCCAATTTTGGAGGGAGGAGTAGCTTGCTCTGTTTGATTTCCCTGTTTACAAGTAAAATGCCATAGAGGCTATAGGTGCTTCTTTTAAAATAGAATCTTCATTGACTATTAGCCTCAGAGTTTTGAAAAGGTTAAGTAAGTTAATAATGTCTTATTTTTATATCTTTATTTTTTTAAATTCAAATTTACAAGAAGTTGCATGAATATTTCAATAAACTACTATATACCTCTTACCTATAATTACTCACTAATTATTAGCATTTTGCATATTTTCTTTATTTCTTTCTCCTTTCTCATATATATATGTATATATATATATATGCTTCATACATTCATTATTACTAATGCTGGACCATTCGAAAGCTGGTTTCACAGATTGTCCCTTTATTCCTAAATGTTTTGTGTGTATCACCTCTAAGAATACGAATATTCACTTACACAACCAACAGGACAGTAACCAAATTCAGAAAATCTAATATTGCTATAACATTATTATATACAGTTTTATTCCAATTCACCAGTTGTCCAAAAACAACCCTTGTGTTATTTGTTTTTCTTGATCCAGAATCTAGTCCATGATCACCATTGCAAGTGCTTATTATGTATCTTTAATTTCCTTTAACTTGAATTAGTTTCTCACCTATCTTTGCTTTTATGACATCGATATTTTTGAAGAGTACAGATTAGGTTTTTAATGGCCTTGCCTTCAATATAAACTTTTTATGTGTTTTGTGACAACTTATTTTGAACATTGGGCAGGAATACTACAACACTGATATTGTCTCCCTAGTGCATCTTAGAACCAAGAGGCACCTGGTGTCAGTTTATCACATTTCTAGTGATGTTCGCTTCAATAACTTAATTCAGATGGCCGCCACTAGGTTTCCCTATGTAAAATCAACAACATTCTTTTTGCAACTGGTAAGTTATTTGTGGGAAAATACTCTGAAATGGTGTAATTATCTGTTCTCCATCAAATTTTCACCCAGTAGTTTTAGCACTTTTTAACGATTATTGCCTGAGTCAATTGTTACCATTACAATTACATAATAGTGATTTTTTCCAAACTATCTTTTCCTCTGTGTTTATTATATAACATTCTATGATAATAAAGAGATTTTTTTTCTAGTTTATTTCTTTAGCCTCAGTAGAAACACATGGTTCCTATTTAATGAGTTCTCATCCATTACTATTAGATTTATATTGATGGTTGGACTGTCCAGATTTGGGCCATCAGGGTCCCTTCAAACTAGCTCCTGTGTCCTTTTTATGATCTCCAATACTTTTTAGGACTTCCTTACTTTTTGTTTTTTTGTTTGTTTGTTTGTTTTTTAATTTATTTATTTTTTTAACTTTAGGTATTGTACACAAGTGGAGTACAACTATCATTTTTCTGGTTGTCCCCAAATAGACTTCCTTACCTTTTGAAACAATAAAATGTTTCAGCTTCATCTTGAACTCCCTGTGTCCCTGCCCTTGAGTCAGTCTCTAAGTTATTCAGAAATGTATGTTTTTTTAAAATCTACCCAGAGTTTGTTCTCCACAGTTTTGTGAATAAGTGTGTGTTCCCTCAATACACACCTTTAGTGGATGTATATTTTTCCTGTGTAATTGAATAGCCTTCCTGTGCCAATCCACATGAAAATATGCCCTACACTTTGACTAGGTCAAATATTCTTTCAAGTAGACCTCCTGTTCTGGTTCTTTTTAGTGGAGAATGATATTTTGGTATTTCAAAAACAGAATCTGGGTGTTCACCAGGCTATTAGTATAATTGTTTCTAAGCCCATCAAATGTGTATTCCTAAGAAATAAATACTGACTTTGATTATAAATATGGCATATTTTAATCATGAGTTAAGAAATGTGTGTGTGCACATAAAATACTATGGATTTATATACTTCTAATTCTAATCTACCATTAGATTCTTCCATACCATCCCCATTCTATATTTATCTCTCCCTTATCCCACAGTAAGAACCCTGGCTCTCAGCAATGAGATCATTTTTAGTCACTTTCTTAATCTAATTGCACATGCAAAATGTCTTCAGAATTTCTACCCCCATACTATACAAAGAATTATTATGAAGTGTTAAAGATTTTTGCAGATTTTTTGTCTATAAAGATATATAAAGAGAAGTATTTGAAAATTATAAATTCATCATAATTGAAATCAGAACAGTTCTTATTTACAAAAGAGTTCAACCCTAGCCTTCTAAACTTCTACCTAGTCTTAACGATGGTGAAATCTGTACCCAAAATCCCCATAAACTCTCACTCCTTTCATGATCAAGATTACCTCTCTACATTGTGATCTCATTGGATGTTTTCAAAATCTAACATCATATACAAAGGATGTGAACTGCATTTCCTAAAGAGGAACCAACGAACACACCCCACATGATACCCAACCAGTAAACTGCTTATGTAGAGAAATGAGAGTCAGTCTTACAACTATATTGAAAAAGATCATTTCATGTGCTTTAACTACTAGTGCTGTTCTTAAACTCCAGAACATATAACCCATAGATCTATACTTCTCAATGTGCAAACATATCAAGGATCTTTCTATGTGAATATCCATACCCACCAATGATCCAAGTGTGAGCTTACTAAAAGGCCTCCAGAAGCAGGAAATTAATATAAATAAACATACAATTAAAATAGACAATTGCCACAGCTTTCAACATTGTTAGTAACAGATTTCTTTTTTGAATGAGACCCTTCTAAAAGTAACAATCCAAACACATCAAATCCACATGCCTCTACTAAATTCAAACCCCACCAGACCCTCAAAATCACACATGGGATGTGAGGGACAGAAGGGAGAGGTGACTAATAATGCAAGTTATGATCCAACTGGTTTGTCATAAATTAATTCAGAACTGTCACATGATTTATTTAAATCTACCTGGAATGTTTGTCCTTTGTAATTAGACAAAATACATTCAGGCAGCAACTGATACCAATTATCTTTATGTTCCTTCAACATGCACCCAAGGGACCATTTTTCCTGCATAATGAGATGGGCCTCCCAGGCTACCGTCATCAAAATGTGACCTATACTTTGTCAAGATCATCCTGTCTTTCCAAGAATTGAAAGCACATCTTTCTGTTTCTTGTATTTTGGGGGAAGCCCAACATGGTAATTTACAAGAAAAGATCCAAGACACCAGGTATCACTGGGACCTTGTTATTGCTGAATGTGTGATTCCCAGTTTATAAGTGATGGCAGAGGAACCTAAATAAAACAGCCCTAGTTTTAGAAGCTCATCTAATCACCATAAATTTATTGGCTACAATAGTCCTAGCTAATAAAGTTGTCCCTGACTATTTACAGACCAACCATCTATTGAGTCAATACAATAACTAACTCCTGGGTAAACACTTCAGGAAAAGTGGATTCATTAATTTAAAAGGAGAAAAAAATACACAGTTATTTGAGGTGTCCAGACTGTCCATGGGACATATTTTTTTTTCTGGTTGGTTCCAGGAAAAGAATGCATTCCATGCTTTTAAATTTATGTCACAATGGATTCTACTGTCAAGTATAACTAAAAAGAAGCAATAAAAAACTAGATACAAACTGGGATTCCAAATATTTGTCAACATTTGTCATTGTCTTCATACCGCTTATATTTTCTACAGATGATGTGCAGGTGCTTAAAAATTACTACACTGCTATTATGCTAGGCTGACGCTCAGCTAGCTAGATCTTATTCAATTTGAGCTGCTATAACAAAGATACCATAAACTGGGTGACTTGCAAAGAACAGAAATTTATTCCTCACATTTCTGGAGGCTGAAAAGTCCAAGACCAAGGCATTAGCAGACTTGATGTCTGGGAAGTGTTTGCTTTCTGTTTCACAGATGGCACCTTCAAGATGTGTCCTGACACCTGGAAGGAGCAAGGGAGCTCTCTGAGGTCTCTTTTATGAGGCACTAATGCCATTCACAAGGAATCCACCCTCATGACCTAGCCATTTCCTAATACCATTAACTCCTGATGCATCTTCTTGGGATTTCAACATTTGAATTTTAGGGGGACATAAACAGTCACTCCATTGCAATGCTGCACCAAAAAGTTGAAGCCATCATGACTCATTTAGCAGAGTTTGACCAAACCAGAAACAAAGTTATTATCACAGATAAATTATGCACTGTTAGCTTAAGTCAGAGTTCAAAAGAGATCCAGAGGAGTGGTCGGCAGCAGGCACAGTAAAATAAATAGTAGAAATAAAATAATACTTTCTGTCATTTACAGTCATAAGATTTCTCAGAAAACTCCCTGATAAATGCCAGACTGCTATGGGGAACATACTTCCCTTGATAAGTTTTAACAAATCAGCTTTCCCATGAACAAAAAAGAAATAATATTTCACTGTTCCCTAGATTGCTGTGGATTTTGCTTATATAAACCCTTCCTTGCCTTGGTTCCACAGCTGAGCTTCAGCACATGGGAATAAATATCAACATTGCTTTTAATTAAACTGAATACATCTGAGTAATTCTTTGATAAGATGATACTGAATCTAATCAAGCCTCTAAAGTTGGCTTCCACTTACTGGAAACATGGGAATAAGTCGTGACCACATTGGAAACAGAAGTCACATCCAAAATGTTAGAAAGGTCTTAGGACAATTGAGCCAGTTTCTACAATAAATTGATGGAAGGAATTGGAAAAATGAAGGGAGGGCTACTCCAGATTAAAAGAGATTTGAGAAATATAAAACCAAATATAACATGTAGGCCACATTTGGATCCTATTTCAAATGAAACAAATATAAAATGGCTCTTGAGACAATCCCAAAAATGTAATTATGGACTAGGTAATAGGTGATACAATGAGTTCTTGTTAAGTTGGAAAAAAATAGTAGAATGATATTTGTGTCAGAAAAGTTTCCTATTTTTTAGAGATACCTTACTTAGATATGAAAGAGCAAATTTAAATAATGTATGAGATTTCCATTTAAAGAACAGAGCAGAACTGAAAAAAAGAAACAAAGACAATGAAATCTTGTTAGTTTTTACTTTATTGATGCAAGTTCATTATTGCTCTTTCTTCTTTTTTGTCCATTTGAAATAGGTCATGACAAAAATTTAAGTATAATATTTTTATGTTTTGATGTAAATATTTGAGACAAAAGACATGTATTCACCAGTTTGTGAACTCCTCCATCCAAAAGAGGATGTTTCCTATATATTCCAAATAAACCAAATAATGCATCTGCTAATCTCTGGGCAATTTGCTTTCTGTTACAATAAGAAGCATTTGCTGCCTAACTGCACATTACTCTACTTTTGATGAACTGAACTCCTTAAAAAGTTGGGTATGCTTTCGTTGCCTATGATTCAAGAGCAATTGGGGGAAAAAAGTCATTCAAGCCCTAAAGAGATAAGAAGAAATTAAATTAAATTCTGTTTTCTGTAGTTCAGTTTGAGGCTATGGTATGTCAAATTGAATTTTCAATGAAATAGCTTTTTAAAAATTACTACCTACATGTATTATTTCAATTCCATTTGATAGTACGGCAGGATGGGGATGGGATTGGGGAAGTTCAGGGGTCAAAGAAGAAGTTAATAAATGGCTCATGGGAAAATCTCTCTGGAATGCAGTATAATATAATGCTTTTGCTCTTTTCTTCCCTAAATCCTCCTCCTCCCCTTTCTACCTATTTAGAAGAACTATGGTCTTAGGTAACTGATGTATACTGCAGGGTATATGGTAGGGCTTCTGTCTTTAAAAACCAAAACAAAATAATGCCTGTGGGAAAGTGAGTCATACTTTTAGATTTCTTTTCCAGGCATTTCAGTATTGTCACCATGTGTTCCCACTCATGGGCTGTGAGCTAGAACACTGAGTGGCATCCCAAGGGGAACCAACCTCTCAGCTTCTATGGTGTCCAACAAATATTCTCCCTGAACTCAAGTCGTAAATCAACTGATGGAGAGGAGGAAATAGTCACTGTTGTGAAGACATAAAGTAATTTCTCATCCTTGCCAATTTAATATAAAGATTAGGCTTATTAATTTTTTTTGAGGTGCTGGGGATTGAACCCAGGGCCTTGTGCTTGTGAGGCAAGCACTCTGCCAACTGAGCTATATCCCCAGCCCAAGCTTATTAAATTTATATCAAATTCCTGTTATGATTAGAGCAAGTCCATGTTCAGAAAAGTTCAATTATAAAACCATCAATAGGATTTACTAAATTTAATAAGTCCTTTTGCTTCCAGGGATGGACTATACTAATTACTAATATGTACAAATTCCATTTAGACATAAAGAAAACTCCAGGTACAGAAAAAGGAGATAATAATTAACTAAGAATTTTTCAGTTGTAAATAACTAATTTAAGATGAAATGATGAAATAATGTCCACCTTATATTTTGAAAAATCTCCAACATACTGGCAAATTCCTGAACAAAATAGATTGTGTTATTAATAAAGAAAAACATCTCTCTCTCCTTGGAATGACTTTGTGTAAACCAGATGGGACAATTCTATTAAAGGCCTTCAGATCCTTTTTATTTTTCATTAATCTGTAAGGATTTAAGCATGGCAAAATAATAAAAATGTTCATCAATTAGCTATATTTTCCTGTGTGATTATTTTAGATCATCTCCAGATATTTTCAGCTATAACTATATTAAATTCTAAACTTCTAACCACCTAAAAATTTCTGTGTCTTTTATCTTTCAAACTTTCTTTGTAATCAACTCAGGTTAGATCAAAAGGATTAATTCAATTCTAGCAATGTTTTTATATCCTACTTTTAATAATTACTGTAGGATTCTTTCCCAGACATGATTATTAATAGCAAAAAATCATATGACTATATTAGATGACATCAGCTAATCCTCCAAAGCAAACTGTTCCTCTCTAGCTTGGAAGGAAATCAACACAGGCCTCCTTGCAAAGATAATACACAATAGGCTATAACCTACTGTAATTAAAACCTGTTAGCATGTCTTTGATCTCCACAACTTCAGGTGCTAAAGATAACAAAAATTAACAAGGGCCTACTACCAACATGAACTCTAACTACTTCTACCCTTTGGAGAATGGACCAGGATATAAATAAACAATAGTAAATAGTCTAATACCTGCACCCAGCATGAGCTAAACAAAGAAGGGTGATTGGGCCAGGTGTGGTGACTCACACCTATAATCCCAGTGACTAGGGAGGTTGAAGCAAGAGGATAGCAAATTTTGTTGTTGTTGTTGTTGTTGTTGTTGTTGTTTTAATTTGTTCTTTTTAGTTACACATGACAGTAAAGTCCTTTTTAATAAAATTATACACACATGGAATCTATTTTATTCTAATTAGGACCCAATTCTCACGGATGTGGGATTCACTGTGGTGTATTCAGGTATGTACATAGGAAAATTATGTCAGACTCATTCCATTGTCTTTTCTATTCCTATCCCCCATCCCTTCCCTTTATTCCCTTTTGTATAATCTACTGAATTCCTATTCTGTCTCCAATACAATTATTGTGGGTTAGCTTCCACATATCAGTGAAAACATTCAACTTTTGGCTCTGGGGGACTGACTTATTTTACTTAGTATGATAGTCTCCTGATCCACTGTCAAAGGTCATGAAGTCATTCTTTTTAATGGCTGAATAATAATCCATTGTGTACATATACCACATTTTCTTTGTCCATTCATCTCAAGGCAAACATCATTCTAAACAGAGAAAAACTGAAAGCATTCCCTCTCAAAAGAGGATTGCAAAGTTTGAGGCCAGTCTGGGCAATTTAGTGAGACACTGTCTAAAGACAAAAGAAAAAATAGTGCTGAAGGTATAACTCAGTGGTAGGGCACTGTGGTTTCAGTCCAGTATGTAAGGAAGGAAAGAAGGAAGGAAGGAAGGAAGGAAGGAAGGAAGGA
>JAJEJO010003168.1:85866-221116 GCA_020662805.1 Glaucomys volans
GGTTTCAGTCCAGTATGTAAGGAAGGAAAGAAGGAAGGAAGGAAAGAAGGAAGGAAGAAAGGGAAGGAAGGAAAGGAGGAAGTGGGGAGGGAGGGAGAGAGGGAGGAAAGAAGGAAGGAAGGAAGGAAGGAAGGAAGGAAGGAAGGAAGGAAGGAAGGAAGGAAGGAAAGAAGGAAGGAAGGGAGGGAGAAAAGGAGGGAGAGAGGGAAAGAAGGAGGTTTGGAAGCATAGATATGACTTGACTGAGTTTAGTCATTTTTAATGATTTTGAAGTGTATCATTTATTATTATTTCATCAACTTTTATTGACAACCATATAAATCATAAAGTCAAGTCCTAGGAAGGATATAAAAAAATACATTGCTCAGTCCTTACCCTTAAAAAGTTTAAATGTGAGGTACACTAGCTCATACTAGCTGCCTGCCTGACCCCAAACCCACCTGCTTCCCCCATTGAATCCCCCCAAAAATGAAAAGAAAAAAGTTTATATGTATTGGAAGTCATAAACGTAGACATAGAACCTTCAATTTATTATCAAAGGTGATATAAGCAGTTTATATACGATAATACTTCAGTCAACTGAAATCTCTGCAAGATAGGTACTGTTGTCTTTATCATACACTGGACTTATCTAGCGCCTGTGCTTTAATTCAGGTGTTCACCAACACCCATCAAAACCAACTGCTCAGGGAAAGCAGACTGAAGCCCACTCCATGTTTAAAGCAAGATGAGCCAACAAATCCCTTTGTGTTGTCAGAGTCAGTTTAGGTTCTTGGTTTTGGTTTTATTTATATTATTTGCAACCAAAAGTGTAAACAGAAAGTCTTCAAAAGTTAGTGACATTTTACTAAAGAGGTGGAAGTTGCAAGCATTTTTTTCTTCAGTTTATATTCTTAAACATTAAGGAGAAACTTGGCTAACTTCATAATATAAAAACCTTAAATTTCATTAAGTAAACATTTGTTAAATGAATGAATTGGCTGAAGAAAGGAAGGAATAAGTGAACAAACTACTGATTATGAAAAAATTGATCTGTTCCTATTTTGCCTGTACTCCTCCAGGCCAAGGTGCATAATATCACAAAAGAAAATAAGAATAATAATTGAAAATCACCCGGTTCTTTGAATTTATTTAGTTTTTCTTAGCCAGTTGACAATAACCTGCTGTCTTTATATTCTATTGTTAATCGCATTAACCTATTCCCTTCCATTTGACATTATTTGAAAATCTAACAAAACCAAAGTTAGGGGACTAGTACACAGAAAGTCAAAGTAGAAAAGAGTCATGCATCTAATACTATGCCTGCATATGTTAACCTCTCTCTCACATTCCCATCTATCAGTAAGTAATGTTCATCAGAGAATGAGAAATCAGGACAGTATAATTAGCGTTTTGTTTTCCTTATAGTGATCAAAAGTGTAATAAATCTCACTGAACTGCCAATTGCAGTTGTTAAAGACATTAATGCCATGACTTAGGGCCCTTTTCCCCATGGAAGCTGAAGAAAATATAGAGAAGACACACAGCCAAGGGGAAAGAGTGTGGTGGGGAGAAGGGAAATACTTTAAAGATATTAGTCACACAGACATACTGAAGATCCCTCATCTCATGACTGGTAACTACTCCACTGAGAGGGAAATAACTCTCACATTTATTCTAGGAAATGACTATAGAGAGAAAAAGAGTTACGTATTTCCAGATCCTGCCAATTTCAATATTGCTCTCTTGCTGTGTCATAGTCACAGACCTATACAATGACAGGAACAATAATTTCTAATCTTCCTGTTCAAGAAATAATTCTATTGATCACCGCTTTTTGTTTCTCCATGATTCAGCAGGTAAGAACTGCTCCAAGTATCTTCCAGTATCTTCCTACCATTCAGCAAGAAGTTAAAGGTGTTAAGATGTCTTTACAAGTTAAGAGGAGGTGAAGAAATTCATTTCAGCACCAAGGAGAGTGCTCTGCTATTTTCAAATGCATTGGAAATTGCAGATTGTTCATGACAGTAAAAAGAAATTTTGAAATACAGTTTGATAGAAAGCTGATAAAATCTAATTTCATTATGAGAAAATTAATTTTGAATAAAATTAAAACTTGTAAGGTTTTTATATATATTCATGACTACAAGTTTTTTCAGTTTTCAAATACATTGGAATTAGTGATTCTTCACCTATTTTTTAACAACAAAGTCACAATTTCTGTGTGGGCTTAGACTGATTCAATGCAGTTACAGAAAAGTTAAATTAACAGGGATTAAAAATTCTATGAGAACAAGTCCAAAAATATTCCCCACAGTTGTCTCCTCAAAGCTGTGCACATGATAAATGTCCAATAAATACTTAAGTGAGAACGAGTGAATTAATGACTGACATTCATTAAATGTAAAGAAATAAATTAATGAATGTCTTATGTGTAATAAAAATCATTTTTCACAGCTGGTCTCAAAGATCCTTATATGCACATCATTCAATCTGAAACTTGAATGTATCTCTCCTTGGCCTAGGTCAGTGGAGTCTCTGGATAGCAGAAAAATCATGACCCAGACCCTGTCTTTTGTCTCTACTGAGCTTTCAATGTAAAAAGCGTTTGTTTCTTTGGTTTTTTTTTAAATTGCCTTAGAGAGATCACTAAGGTTTCAATCTGTGCAATCCTACACCTCCAGGGCAGCATGGCATCCATCGGTGGCTCCCCCAATACCCTGTTACCAGATGGACAGGCTACACACATGGGAAGCTATTATCACTCTCTTCCACCAGGTCCCCAGATGTACCATGCATAACTACTGTCCCTATTCCCAAGCAGCCAGCAGACCCTTCCTCTGTGCCAAGGGAAGAAAACACCAGGCCTCCCTCTCCTGGGTTCAAAGACACCTGAGTCCAGCTATGCTAGGGAAAAAAAAAGAAAAGTCAATAATTCAACTCTGTTCCAAGTTGCCACTGCTGCCAGACATGGGCTAGCACTGGGGGACTAGAATCTTCCAAGGACAGGGCCAAAGGTGAAAAAGAAAACATGAAAAAGTAAGAATATGGATTTTTCCATCAGCCAGCATATTTGTGAGGACTTCTCAGGCCTGTGAATCCCCTTCCCTTTTTTATGTCTATCTGTGCAATGTAACGTGTAAACCAAGTCAAGTCTCCTAGTGCACAGGTAGTCACAGCCCAGTTCTTAGCTCCTGGGAGGATTCTAGGCTAAGGCTCCACTCTACTTGGACTGTACTATCAGGCCCCCAAAATGGGGGGAGCTGCCAGGAAAGAACTGATTTCCATTTCAAACTGCATTCTGGTACTTTGTACTCCAGCACCATTGGCCGATCAATATTCAATGCTTGGAGATTCTGACTCTGCGGGAGTCATGTCAGGGGACCTTGGGAGCCAATCTGCTTGAGCTTCTGAGTGATAATTATTCATGGGCTCCTGCCTCTTGCTCTTTCTCTAGCACGGTCCCACTCTGCAGACTCAGTGCCTTATTCAGTCTCCTCTCTCGCTCTCTCCGCTGCTGTAGCTGGACCCTTCGCCTTCGCCACCGCTCAGCATCTGCACATCCCCTACAATGGCTAAAACAGCAATGGGTAAGGCATCGCGCCTCGTTCTCCCTCGGCTCGACCGGGAGTTCGCCTCTCACCTGCTCGCTTAGAGCTTTGAAGGCATTCGGAGATATTTTATAAAGAAAAAGACGTTAATGGTAACAGGAGACAGGAAGGTCGGGGGTAGCTCTGGGGGAGGTGGGAGGGCAAAAAGAGGATCCTTGGAAATCCGAAGCGAAGGATTTCTTTAAGAAGACAGAAGCAGGTAAGTTGCCCTCCCATGGAAAGGGAATTTACTTTTTCCATATTTAAAATTAAAGCTCAATTGCGTGGGGAGAGAGCTACCTTAACTGTTTGCCTTTAAATGGGGTTAAGGGACATTCTGGAAAGTGCTTTGTAACCTCCTGTATTTTTCTTCTGTAGTTAAAAAAGAAAATGGGAAGGGAAAGGGATAGAGGGAAGGTTGGCAGAAAAGAAAAAGAAAAATGCGAAGTCAAAGCGGTCCCATCTAGGCTGTTTGAAAGATGGGTGGAGACGAGGTGGGGGAGGAGGAGAGTGGGGCACATTTTATGGTATTGTCTCGCTGGAAAAACCGCTAGTCCCGGGGCGCGGTGCAGGGAGGTAAGGCAGCAGGGGGAAGGGTTGGGAGTAGGACCTTTCCTTTGTTTTAGGGAAAAGGAGGGGAAAGAGAGAGGAAGTCAGGAAGGGCGTGGAGGCCGCGGGTGGGCAGCTGCAGGGGCGGGGAAGCGCGCTGCGGGGAGGGGTAGAGGGACCCGGCGTGGAAGGCGCCGGGGTGGGGTTTCTTTGTGTGCCGACCAACGGTCCCGTGGGGGGAGGCACCTGCAGCTCTGGGCACACAATGCGGACAGCCCCACCCTGTGCGGAACCGGGCCGGCTCCCAGCCCCAACCCCCGCCAGGTTCAGCATCTTCGGTGGAAGGGGGCCGAGTGGGGAGCGCAGCGCGACACCCGGAAGCCCAGCCCTGCGGGGACAGCGGCGCCACGCCCCGCCCCGCACTCCGCACTCCTGGCTCTTGGCCTCAGCTTCCGAAAGAGACTTGACCACTGACCCCACCCGCCCCACCGTAGCCTCATTGTCTGTGTTGGGGAGGGAAGAAGAAAGTGGATTAACATTTTTCTTTCCAGAACCACATTGAATAGGCTGTTTGAAATCACAGAAAAAGGTTTCTTTGAACTCCTTTGATCGTTTTGAGGAAGAGCTTCTGGAACATAGAGATATGTGCAAATAAATATGCGGATAAAGATATGTAAACGTAATATAAAGAAACGAGGTCAAAGTCTTAAGTTGAGCGAGTGAAATTTCTATTTTGTGGGAAAGAGAAGGCCAACTGCCGGCAATTTCTTAGGTTTAACCTATATCAGACCCAACAACATTCCGGATCCAAGGCCTTAATTCCCAATTGGTCTTGCGCTTCCAGTGTCCCATGGTTTGGGCGCTCAGTGATGAAGGGAGGGATCAGTGGACAGGCTGGGAGAGCCCTGAAATCTGGCGGTGGCTGGAAGCACCCCTCCCCCAGGACCTGGCTGCGGGATGCGGAGAGGGTAAAAGCTGCGGAGAGGGCTGGATGTGTACGGCTCCGCCCGGCCCCACCCTTCCCGCCGAGCTGGGAAGACCTCAAGCTCCAGACTGGAAGGGAAAGGGAGTATGGGAGGGGCAGTTAAGAGGTCGACCGTCCTGGGACCCCTCTTTCCAGCCCCGCAGTCAGATCAGCCCCGCTCCTCTGGGGTGTGCAGACACCTGGCGGGGCTCTCAGTTCTGGCGCCGAGCCCCTCCCAGCCAATTCGGTGGCTCTGCAGAAAAACTGGTTTGAGCCCCACCCGGTCACACAAAGGCGCAGCCCCACCCCTACAGGCCTCTAGCCCACAGAGGTGACCCCTTCCCTGGGTGCGGAAAGGTTTTCTGTTCTCACCCACCCACAGCCCACCTAGAGTTCAGTGACATTTTCCCCCAATCCAAGCCCACGACCCACCCTTCTCCGATTTTCCAGGCTGGAGACCCCGTAGAGGGTCTCTTCTTGAGACCTCCGTCCTCCAGTGGGGCGCGGCTCAGCCCCACCCCTCCCAGCTGGGGCCCAGAGTCGCCGGCAGCTGGCCGAGTGGGGGCGCACGTGGCGACTGGGCGCGTGGAGCTCTGCCAGCCCTGCAGAGCCTTCCGCCGCGCCCTGCGCACCCCTCCCTCTCCGGAACTGGGCGTTCGCCCCCGCGGGAGCATCCCCATAGACTGGTTTCTGCGCAGTGTCCTGAGCTACTCCCTCTTGCCACAATTCGCACTTCACCCGCATGGAAAGGTTCTGAGAAGGGAGGGTAGGGACGATCTTGCTCCATGCCCTGCACCGCCACTGCGAGGTTTCTGCTGCAGAAGGTGTCTACAAACTGATCATCATCAGTTTTATTATTTCAAAACAGCATTATTATTCCGTGATTCAGTAGCCTTATTTGTTCTCATTTGTTTGTAAACGACTGATTGCCTTTGGTAAAGGTTTAACCCTTTGCACTCACTTTTCTTCCTCCATATTTCTCTCGCCCTTCTTCCTTTCCTCTCCCCCCAAACAGCAATTTTGCCTCCAGTTGCTCCTTTAAGTTATATAGCAAATATATTTTGACTTCCTGTTGATATTACGTATGTTCATGTGACTGGGACATATATGCAGGTGCTCGCAAAGGGCAGGGTCTGTGCACTTGCGATCGCTGGAAAATTCTCCAGAGAACTGTTTGTGGCTGCAGTGGGAGAATATTATATAACTGGTGATCTTCTGCATGAAGTTATAACCGTAAACACATAAATATAAGTTATGCACAACATTTTAACTGTTTTTCCCCAAAACTGTTCTTCCAACTGCTGTTCTTGATAATGGTCTCATTTCTGTGCAGAAACACAACTGCTAGAATGGTAGCCACTATGTAATAAAAATCTCACCCCAAATATGGCAAATACAAAGATTGTTTCTGCCATAGTCAAGCTGTATTTGCCAATCATGAAAAGAAATACTACCTCTACAGTATTAAAATAATAGATTTTGCAGTCATTCCAATTGCAATTGCAAAGCATAATCAATCACCAAAGTGGGTGCTTTTCTCTTTATTCATTAAACAATTATTGTATTCAGCATGATTGTACTAAGTAAATATATTATTACCCTTCTATATGAATATATAAGTAACTCTAAAGATTTTGAATGAGACTGAGGATAAAACTGAAAGAAAGTAACATCAATTAATCACATGTATCTAGTTCATACCAGATGAGTAAGCTGAGCTTGCAATAAACACTATGTGACCCAGTGTAGGACTTACTAGTATAAAAGTATAATAGATCTGATGTCTATGCATATTAAAATTCCCTGAAAGTACATTTTTAATAATAGTTGATTGGATGATTGAGATGTTAAAATCTAGAACTTTGTTTAATCAATATTCACAATGGTTTACAGTTTTGTAGTATATTATTCTATTCTAAAGGAAAGCTATTTTTATTGTCAGAACAATGCCTCTGCCCATCTTAGCAAGATATTATTTGTTGCATTAAAAAGTTTAATTACTTTTGGCTTTTGATTTTTATTTGCTAATAGATTGTGAGATAAGCATGTGATTATTTGACACAATATCATCAAAACACTCATTCTTCTGGTAAAATTGCTGAAACTACGTATATTGAGATTAGAGAAATGCCCTCTCAGAGAGTCATAAAGCTGATTCATGCAATAATAGTTTTCCTCTTTATAATTTAGGATCAAAATAGTTAATTAATTCTGTGAATATCTAATAGTGGCTATCAAGCAGAATTTTTAAGTAAAATCTGAATAACCAAAAATGAAATGAAAGATGAATTAATTACATACTGTAGTGAAGACTTTGTTATTGATAAATCCAGGCCATGTTTAGGAAAATTACTGATTTATCAATCACTGTTGGTTTTTATTTCAACTGAATAAAATGGACTATATACTCATGCCAGGTCAGTAGGTCTTTGCTCACGCAAGCCTGGATGAA
Organism: Glaucomys volans; assembly: GCA_020662805.1. Classification (NCBI taxonomy): domain Eukaryota; kingdom Metazoa; phylum Chordata; class Mammalia; order Rodentia; family Sciuridae; genus Glaucomys; species Glaucomys volans. The sequence goes on from JAJEJO010003168.1 coordinate 93,401, forward strand.
GCTGGCCTCAGAGCAGGTGAAAGCTAACCAACCGCACATACTGGACCTGGGTGTGGCCAACCCCCACAGTGCTGATAGCTAACCCCGCTTCACATCAATTTCCTTTTGGTTGTGGAAAAACATACATTATTCTATTGTCACAAGATCTGTGTCCTTATATGAAAAATTCAAGAAATATGCCAGAGCAGAGGAAAATACTGAATTAGTGACCCAGTTGTTTCCAGAATCTCCTTGATTGTCTCAATTGGAAGACCTTGGCGTCTGCATTAACTTCTACGCCACTAGAGGGCAGTCAAGTTTTCTAAAAAAAGTGGATGATTTAAACCTAGCTTTAAATATTAACTGTTTAATAAAATATTTTCTCTTATTGGGAACTTTCAAATGTTTGTTCAATAAATTGTTATGCTTTACCCTAGTGAATGAAAGTGGTCTTGGCATTTTTCAGTGAGATAAAATGAAATGAATGATCATAATCTACAAATAAGCATAGGCCCTGGTTAATTATTTCATTATGATTTTACTTTCTAGTTTCATTAAGTTGTTATTATAATGTCATTTATGTTACTTCTGGGGTTTGGTAGTGAATAAGTAGTAGGAAATGTCAGAAAATGTCATTATTAGCAAAATTATTTAAGAACAGAATGTTTTAATATTTAAATATAGAATTAAAATTGTTGTTTACCTATTCTTTTATTTAAAATGTGCCCCATGTTGGGACATGCCTAATATTTGAGTCTCCACCTTCAGGGAAGCTGCAAGCTATGTTGATAAAGCAGGTATCTACAGTGTGATACTGAGGAGGGATCCTGAAAACTGTTCCTATTTTTCCAGTCTTCTATTTCTCTTTTCCATTTAAAAGATGCCTTTTCAAACCAAATATACTGTGATTTCAATCCAATTTTTGTTAGCTTTCAACAATTATCAAGCATCTCCTTATAATAGTTTCATTAATTTAGTAGAAAATTGATGTTCATCTTAAAGCAGAAAAGGATAAGCACAATTTCTAGGATCATCCCTAGTGAATTTTTCTCAGTTTTGTATTAGAAGGAAAATTATTTTTCTCTTACATTTTATGTAACCATAATCCACTTGTAAAATATTTAATAGTGTCATATTCCTGCATTCCTCATACTTTAATGTGCCTATGAATTATCTGATTTTCATTAAAGTGCAAATTCTGATTCAGTGTCCCTGGGATGAGGCCAGACATTCTGCATTCCTAACAAGCTCCCAGGTGATTCTGATTCTGATCACCAAACCATCAATTTAAGAATTATGATATGCATGTACCCCTCATAATAACCTAATATTATGTCTTAGCAAGTTTAAGTTCATGGCAATCTTTACAAAATATTTCACTTCCAAGCTTGTGCATACTTAGGGATTTTATTTCTCTGAGGATTATATGTTCTGTGTCATCACTCTCAATTAGGTTTTTTAGATATATTTATATTGCAGGCTTCAACAGAAGACCTTCAAGAGAAATGTGAGGAAAATAAGGAACTGGCTGCGTGTGTGTGTGTGTGTGTGTGTGTGTGTGTGTGTGTCTTTGTCTCCCTACCTGCCTAAGAAATGAATGTGGTTTGTGGCAGGGTTGAGAAAGAATGATAAATAATAATGTTAGCTTGCTGTTACTTACAAAATATGTGCAGAACAAAAGTTCAACCCCAGCCTTTTGGATATGGGAAAATGTGTGAAAGTTTGTAACTTCAAATTCAAACTTTACACCACAAATACTCCACATAATGAAAAACTTAAAAGAGAATTGAACCACACTAAATTTATCTCTGGTTTTATCTCGTACTTCGTACTTACCAAAATGTCCTAACAGAGTATTTCTTCCTGGGTACCACATGAGAAAATCATTAATAATTTATTGATTATGGCTGTATATTCCAAAACATTATTTTTTTCCTTCTGCTTACTTAATCCAACAGAGAATCTCCATTATTCAATACTTCCTTTCTAAGAAAGTCAACCTAGCGGGAAAAATGTGGGTCTTCGAAGACTATCATCAAAAATATCACATCGCACTTCTCCCACACAGTGGTTGACTGACCACACAAACATTACCACATTTCTGGAAATGTTATTCTGCAAAAATGATACTATATACAAAACGTCTCAAATTAGAAATACAGCATTTCCCAAATAAATAATGCATTAAAAACATGATCCCAAATAAAGCTGGGCACAGAGGTGGTAGGATATACTGTTACTCAACATAAAGTCGGATTAAGTCTCAAGGTTATGGTTCCTTCCTTCTTGTTTGTCATTTTAACAGTTCGTTCCAGGGTATCAGAAATTGAGAAACTTCCACGGGTTGCAATTCCTAATACATTCAAAGAAAGACATGCTAATACACATTATAAAAGTAGTGTGTGTTTTAAACACTTCATTCCTGACGCTTTGTCATAGCTCTATGTATAATTTCATTTGGAGATGTCAAAAATCTAAACTTGAAGCAAAAAGTCTTTATAACTAGTTGTTTAATCAACAATTTTCTTACCATGTTGCTTTCTTTTAAGAACCATTTCCTGGTATAATAAATACCAGAATCTCTGTAAATAGTGACTTTCCCCCCACCCCCAGCACTGGGGATTAAATCCAGGGGCGTTCTACCACTGAGCTACATACCTAACCTTTTATATTTATTTCGAGACCCGATCTCACTAAGTTGCCCAGGCTTGCTTTGAACTTGCAATCCTCCTGCCTCAGCCTCCTGAATCATTAAGGTTGCAAGCATGCATCACCATGCCCAGCTCAAGAAGTGGCTTATATTTATTGAATTTAACCCATACATAGTACCTGTAACATGTGAGGGACTATTCTGAGCAGTTTGCAATTATTAACCGTGTTAATCATATAACAATCCTAAGTAGGAGGTCCTACTACAGCTGAGGAACAGACATGGAAAGATTCTGTGACTTTTCCAGGCCCTTTGTTTCCTGAATCTGTATCTTCAACCCATACCTGCTAGTCTCATATCTGCTCCATGTCAGAAGTGGTCCCACCCTCGAGGTCAGAACTGTGACACTGCCGTCTCGTTAACAGACCTGAGAGGATCTTGTCCTTTTCCAGCTCAAACTCATTATGAAGAGGAAATGCGTTCCAGCCAACGACTAGTTTTAATAGTCGGAGCTTATTAAACTAATTGCTGTGGATTAGGCTTTGGGATGAAGCAAGCTGTGAGGGATTTGTAATGCATGAATACGAGACTCAGAGAAGCAGAGCCCAACTTCTGATGAGAACACACTGGGATGATCAATTGTGGAAAAAGAAGCTGGCTCGACCTCATTGGGCTCAGGCTTGCTAGCACATTTCAGAATGGATCCTAACTCCTCCCACAACCCCCAGACATTTGATTTTCATAATCGGTCTTATAAAATAAATTTAGAAGTGAAAGAGATTTAAAGCGCAGGCATCCACATTGAATAGAACTATTAGGTCTGACTTCACAATTCTCTTATTACCTCAGAAGCAGAGAGGCAGGCAAGATCTGTGGGAAGGCTCAGAATCCCTTGTGAAACATTTTTAATTATCTTTAATAAAAGAATCAGGCCCTGTCATTTGTCAAGGAGACATTTGCAGTAGTAAAACCTGTGTTTATAATAACCCATTTTTATTAATCATGATTAAAGATAACATTTTGTGTACATTTGTTCTCACAAAACACTTTTATGTGAATGTAAAGGTTAATTAATGCATTTCAGCACTCATTTTGCTAGTCATCTGGAAATATAGCTTTCCTAGGATTTGCACTTAGGAGAAGCCACACGTTAAACTCTAAAACCACAGCAGGGCTGGGAATGTTCATTTGTCAGTGTGGTAGAGCACTTGCCTAGCAAGTTCAAGGCCCTCAGTTTGATCCCAAGGATAATAATAATAATAACAACAACAACAACAATATAAAAACATAAAAATATTTAGGCTTTTTCTTTACTTGTAATGTTTTTGACCTCAAAACTAAAATATTGGACTGGGGATATATCTCAGTTTGTAGAGTGTTTGCCTCACAAGCACAAGGCCCTGGGTTCAATCCCCAGCACTCAAAAAAACAAAACAACAACAACAACAAAAAAAAACACAAAAATATTTAACACTGAAAATTTGCTTCCAAATTTGACTTTGGGGCAAGAAATAGAAGATTATAGTTCTTGAATGGCACATCAATATAATTTATTTTTATAGAACAAGAATATTGTCCAAGACTGAATTCTTTTTTACAAAATCGTAAAGCGGTGTCTGTAAGAGTACCCACGTAGCAGTTGTTTTGGAATAATTGTATTTCAGATTCTGGAATTTGTACATTCTCCATGAGTTCAAGTACTTATTATAACAGTAGATCATCCATGATATGAATCTGTCAATCTTTTAGTTGTTTTCAGGGTAAAGAGAATTAAACCAAATTTAAATCTAATCCCACAGATATTTTTTAAAAAAGAGATCAAACTCCTTCTTTTGGAATATTTTCTCCTAAGAACTGCATCCTAAAAGTTTAATTTCCATTGGAAAAAACTGCTCACAGTAAACCTAACAACAGTCTTCTAGTTCTGCTATCCTGGTAAGTAGGAATCTAACTCACATGAAAAATCTCCAATGCATCATTTATTGACTGTTACTGACTCACACAGCCTCCCTGGGAACCATGCCTGTCAGGACACAATTGTCTTACTACTGCAACATTTTTGTTAATTTCCAACACAAATATCGATCATAATATGAGTTTACAGCAAGATGCCCATTAACGTCTTCCTCCTCGTAATTATTCAAACACATGAAAAATCACCCAAGCCAGTTCAAATCTTTTTATGACAAATCATTCCTGTTACTTTAAAAAAATCTTTTCATTCTACTTCTGAACAACTTTTTTCTTTTAAAAAAAGAGCACATACACCTAGAGGATTGGAAATTGTTCGAAAGGAAAATCAAATAGCATGATCTATCTATATTGGATCTTGTTTCTAGAAAACATTTTACTTGTCCCGTCATTTTAAGGGTTCCATATAACCCTTGTGAGACCGGCATAGCATACAAGTTACACTATTTAAAGATGAGTAAATTTAAATTCCAAGAATTTGCTCAATCAAGTTCACATATGGTAAGCTTCAGAGCCATGACCCAAAGAAAGTTCTAATAAAAATAGATATAAAACCAGTGAAGTTTAACACTTAATCCTCTGTACTATAAGCAAGCAGGAACAGTGAGAAAAGCTACACACTAGGCATATTTGTCTCCAGTCCAAAGTCATTAATAGTTAATGTCAGTAAAATAAAAATGGATTTGAATGCCACATCTGTTCAGAAGCCTATGCAAGGTATTATAAGAATATAAATAAACATGGTCTTTACACTTGGGGAATTTAGTCTTAAAGAAAATGAGATCCTGTACATACCAAAAGCTTGAGCAACAGTAATGGAAGCTCGCAACCATAGAGGTTTACCATTTTAACAATTGTATAATGACTTCAATTAGGATGTACTAAGATCCACCAAAAGGCTGTAGGATTAAAATATTTAAGCTGCCAGCCAATCCAGCCAGAGAATCATTTAGTTAAAACACTTCTCGGGTTTTCCTGAGCATCAACAGCACTTAGGGAACTAGGGCCTTACTCCCAGAGGTTCTGATTCCACGGGTCTGAAGTGGGAATTTCGTTTCTAACTAACTCCCAGGTGGTGTTGATGTGGCTGGTCCAGAGTCACTTGGAGCAAGTTGAACAGTGGTGACCAGTGGGGAACACAGGACAGTGTGATCCTCCAGAGGGAGAATTTTGATTTCTTACTCTACAAAAGGACAGAGAGTCCAGTGGCTCTGCTCCTCTCCACCAGTCCCGATGCTATGTTGAAGGAGGAGGCCCAGGAGCAGGATATGAAGCCCTGAGTTTTCATCTTGACTCTCACTAACATGGGTCAGGAATTTTTTCCTGCATCTCTAATTTAACACCAGTAAAACAGCAATAACAACTTCCTGTTCATATCAGAGGGTCATAGTCAGAATCAAGGAAGTGAATTTGAAAGTGATCATTATCTTTCAAGTACTTTATAAATGCAAGGGCTTGAGTTCTTTTTCATCAGATATCATAACTGGATTTTTTTTTTTTTTGGTGGAATTACCACAGTGCATGCATTTAGAATGAGTAAAGTGCAAACAAGAAGCACAGAAAGTAAGTCATTTGGCTTTGAAAAGTACTTCCTAAATGCTGAAAAGTGAACGAAAATGTTGATTATTTCAAACAATAGCATTTGACATTTTGAAGGACTTCTGATTAGAACCCCTCTAGCCCTATGTAGATAGATTTTTAAATTTGTTTCTTAAATATCTTCTTCCTCCTAGAGATGGATTCAGAAGAAGCAACTAGCTCACCCAAAGTTTCATTTCCATCCTTAACCAACTTCTCCCAAATCCAAGATTCTTTAAGGAAATGGTAGAAAGTAGGAACCTGAGTTGGCAGCTGCCAATCTTAGAGAATCTCTGTGCAAAGCAGGCAGTAGACACAGGAAGTCTGAGAGGGTTAACCAGCCAGAAGCAGCTCTCCTATTCACTTTGCTTCTGGTCCCATGTTTGCCCTTTAGTGGCACCACCTTGGCACCTTGCCATTATTAAGTGGGAAAAATAATACCTAAGTTACATGGCTGTTAGGAGGATTAGGAAAGCAATTGCATATTAAGAAAGTAATAATAAAAATGTCGATCCCCTTCCCTAACTCCCTAGATGAATAATGAAAATAGTAAGTAAGTACAATAAAAAGTCAGACATCTCAATTTTATATTAATTTCTACATATAATGACAAAGTTATTAGAAACTGCTTGGGATTGAGGAATTGATCACTACTCATAAATGCTTCATGTTAGAGGGAGAATTGATAAGGTGACCCAGCTGCCAGTGAAGCTACCTACGAATAGGAGATGTCATATTCAATAGAAATAAATAAAAACTGACTCCAGAGGCATTAAAATATTAGAGTCTACACTAAGGTCACTTTGAAGAGTAGGATAAAGGGGAATTACACCATATGCATGCATGCGCGTGCACGCGCACACACGCACACACACAATCATTCTTAAAATATTTCCAGCCCATCAATTTCATCCCAGCTCACTCTACTGCTGCACAATTTCTCCTTCCCCCCTGTCCACCTCCTCCCTGCTTGGCTTCCTATCTCCTACTTCCATTTTCCACATCCTTCCTTCAGCTAGGTATTTTCTTTCAGGGCTAATTCCAGGTAACTTCTTTTCTGGGTCTACTTTGCCTTCCTCTTCACCCATTACTGGGTGAGCATAATAAAGACACAAGAGCCAAATAATACCAACAAAATGTTCCTGAAATGACTGATGGAGAAAAGGATTTCATATTTTCCCAGTTGGATGTGAAAGTAATACCTTTTCAATTATTAGTGTTTCAGATACCAATCAATAATCTATTACTATTTTTTAAATCTGTAAGGAGTTAGAATATAATTACTAGAGCAACAAAAGTATCTTGAAAAATCAAATTAATATTCATCTGGCATCTAACTTAGCAAGAACTTAGGGAGAATAATTAACTACTGATATAAAAAGGCACTTGAGCATTTTGTTTTTCCTTTAAAGCAGCAATTTATATAAATGTATGGTACATAAACTAGGGATTATATTTGTGACATAACTGCATACTTATTTGCAGAAATATGTGCTTTTATTGACAAGTATAGTATATTCCTTTTTCAAATTAGATACTGTTAATGATGATAATCTGCATATAAAAATGCCCAATATTTTTTCACATTTATAAGCCATAAAAATATGGATGTTAAGATATACACCTACTTTCTTATAAGTATGTAGACATGGGAAAATGACAAAGAAATATATATATATATATATATATATATATATATATATATATATGAAAAGCTCACTACAATTCAAATCCTTACAAGGAGAATAGGGTAGGTCAGCTCTGAAGAAAATGTAGATGTTCTTCTCACTTTAAAACAATTTAGTATCAAAACACAAAAACAAAAAGGAATTGCATCTTCTATCAACGATGCTTGATTTTTTTAAATCTAGTAGTACAATAAATAAGACGAAATTCAGTGCTAGGTTGAGGAGCAAATTGAAGAAATAGTGAATTAAGCAGCCTCAAAGAAACTGGATTGCATTTATTAAAATTTTTCTTGAAATATTAAAAGCAATACAGTTGCAGTACATATTGTTCATGAATTGTGGCAAGTTGTATTACAACTTACCTAAGATAAGAAATGCAAAATATGTTTTATATAATATATAATATGTATAAAATACATATTATATATTATATGTAAAATACATATTATATATTATATGTAAAATACATATTATATATTATATATGTATAAAATACATATTATATAAAATAATGTATAAAATACATATTATATAAAATATATTACATAAATTATACAGGCACATATATGTGTATGTCACTTAGGAAAGAGTGCTGGGCTTTGTGTCCTGCTTGCATATCTGAAAAGAAAAAAAAAACCTGCATACTTAAGCAAATTGTGAAGATAAAATACTGCTTCTGACAAATAGAAAACAGCTATAAAGTTATTCTTCCCAGGAAACTGTTACCAGCAACCAAGTCAGGGAGCCTCCCTGAATCCTGGTTTGCCAGCTGCTTCTCCTCAGTTTGATCAAACTGCATAAAATTCATTTTTCCTTTTTCCTTCATTTGCCTATTACTTATATGGGCAGGTAGCCAAATCCAGGCAAGGGGATTCTATGCAGTGTCTCTGGCAGGGTTGTTGGTAATAAAAAAATACATATTTTACCATTTTTAGTGGTACATAGGATACATAGGATGAGAGTTCTTTCATTCTTGAGAGTTTATTGTCTACCAGCATCTCATTAAGAATTTTTGCTATCATCTCCCCTGTAATTTATTCTCCACCTACTATGCATGAGCCAATTACAATTTGATGGTCTCTGGGCACTTTTTTCCTTTTAATTTTCATGGCAGCTCTGAGACCAGTTTTAGCATCTCTGTTTGACAAGAAAAGCTAGCACAAAGCAAGGGAAGTTATATGACTTGCCCTGGAGCACAAATTCAGGAGCCAGGTTTCCAATTTATCACTCTCTGCACTGCATTCCGGCTCCCTCATCTTGGGCAAGTTTTACTTTTTGTTTCAATAAAGGCATTTCTTTCTGTTATATCTAATTATACCAAGGGCTCCTTTTAGCCCAGATACAGGTTTCACTTACTTTGTCTTCCCTAGGGCACAAATGGGGCTCGCAGTAATGACCCTGTTGGCTGATACGTATTGGATACTATGTTAAGTATAGTAACCATGCCAAGAACTTTACAAGGAGTATCATCCACATTTTTACAGGTGAGAAAAAAGGAAGGTAAAGTCACATGCAAGCAACAAGTGAAAGGGCCAGGATTTTAAAAAGATCAGTTTGACCCACAGCCCATTTAGTTAACCACTACATATGGTCTCCTTGGACATAAAGTAAGAGCTCTGGTTATGTCCAGTGGTTTCATGATAAGAGTGAAATAAGTAAGGGAAAGAAGCAGAATTATAAGAAATAAAAATTTACACACTTTTCTCTAGCCAAGAGCCCTTTAAAACTTCAAAAAGTCACTCAAAAAATCATGATCCATTTGGAGAAAATTAATCTTTATTAAGGATATCTTACATCAGCACAGCACTTCAGTTTTTCCACACATTACATGGCTCATTCCCTAAAATAATGTCTTACACCCATTTTAGTGAGTGAACTCTTATTCAAAAGGTTTAATGAGGTGTCTAAAACTGGATAGATCTTAAGCTGGAGCACAAGTCTTCAATTTCCACCTATATCCTCTCCCTTACCTTAGGGTAGTATTTACCCACCTCTAGTCATGAGGAGCAACATTCATTCACCTTTTTCCCCCCAGCACAGAGAATTGATTGCTGATGCAAAGCTGCCTTCTAGTGATGGAAGTGGGAGGACTTTCTTTAGGCTTGCCTGAAAAAAAAGTAATTGTAGTCATCCTACTAACTAGTGTCTTCTTCAACCTATCAACAAACTATAGCTAGGGGACAAGGAACAAGTAAGAGAAGTTTACTTCAAAGTATGAAAACACAAGTCTACAGCATAATGCAAAGCTAGTGAATCTCATGGAGCAGAGCTGAGCTCTGTTGGGCCCCTACCTCTGGGATATTAAGCCCCACCCCAAACAGTCTCTATGAGGAAGTCAACTGGGTCACTAGCAGAATCAACAGCCATCTTTTCCCATTGAAGGATACCCCCTCCCTGCTCAGCAACAGTGAGTACGTATAGAACACCTGCTGACGGCTGCATGCACTCACATACAGGGGAAATACAGAAACAATAAAGGCTTTTAGACACCTTCCCTCGCCCTCAAAAATCTTAGAGTTAGGAAGAAATGACCAGCAGCAAACAGAGCAATTGAGGAATGAAGGCTAACTTGTGTGAAACAATCCAGGAAGAGGACTGTCCTGGAAGACAAGTCTCCCCAAGGCTATTGCAATGGAAACCATTAAGTTTGATTCTGTTTCTAGGGATATACAAACCCAGCCTTTTGGACTTCAGTCTCAATGACTGGAGAGATTTAGAAGTCATCCCTGCATAGAAGTCATACCTCTATCCTCATCTATTACAACTCTGTTAAATTTTTGAGGATATGAACAATGTTCCAAATCACAAGTTATTTTTTATGAATAAATAATATTTAGGCTGAATAAATCCAGAGAAAATGGAACATAAAGGAGAACCAATATTGTGCCCTTAGGTATTTGGGATTTCCAAGTTGTGTTTTAATGCCAAATTCTAACTCACATATTCCTTGCAGGTCAGACTTGATTTCATTTTTTCCTTCATTTTTATTGGAAATGTTTAGGGCCAATAAACATGGTATTTGATGCCATAAATAAAATAAAGTACATAAATTATTCCAGTCTCAGCCAGTTATACCAACATGTAATCCTCCTCCTAAGAATGACTCAAAAATTCAAAGAGAGTTCCAGATGGCATCCAAAAAGCTTATATTTTATGCATCACTTACTCTGCCTTACTGTGAGAAAAGAATATCTGAAGCCAAAAATAGGCCTTTCATGTAGAATTTGCCCTGATAGTTTAATAATTTGAAATTCAAGACAAGCTTTGCTTCATGAATCATTTGTCACGTTAGATATAATATTTTATGTCTCTCATGTAAATGGTTATGAAATACTAAGATTCAGAAAGAAGAAATAATTTACAAAGCAGAAATATGAAGATAAAGTTTCCCTTTTCTTTAATGTGATAACATAATTTGTCTAAAATAAGATAAAGATAGTTCTTACTGAAGAAAACACAAAAAATGAATGTGTATGTAATGGGAAAATTACTTAAAAAGCAAAATTTGCTAAATTTGTAGAATTCAAATCCCAAAGCACTGAGAAACTAATTATAAATGATAAAAAAGAGTCCAGAGGGGTTAAGTGACATGATCGAGGTCGCAGAATAAAGCATCTGAAGTCCTCAAAGTCCTTAAAGCTTATTTAAGCCAATCACCAGCTGATGCTTATTTTTCTCTCTATAGCGGATTAATCCAGACCTGTGCTTGTATCTAAGATAGGAGCAACACATCCCATGGTTTTTGTAAGATCAAAGGGAAATGCAGTTTTTCATGAAAATCTTGTAGCTGGAGAAATTCTGAAAGCATTAAAAATTGTACATATATGGCAATGGTTAGAATAAGCATCAACAAGTACCACACTTCTGGATTTATCCCCCAAATTAATACACAGATTTGAAGCACGGTCTTTACAGACTGAGGGCTGCCCTTCCCAAGAAGGACTGAAAAATGCGACATCCTTGAAAGGCTGCTCCAAGTGCTCTGGAAGAGATTATAGACTACAGGGGTCTCCCACAAAGCAAAAGAAAGTGTGGTGGGTTTTTTTATTTTTTTTGGTTGGTCGGTTGGTTGGTCGGTTGGTTGGTCGGTTGGTTGCTTTTATTGCCCAGTACTGTAAATGTTCAAGCAGATTTAGAAACAGGAGAAACGAGTCAAATATCAAATTAAAATACTGATTTTCTTTTAAAGCCTACCATCACTCCAGTCACATCTCTTTCCCCCTTCTTTTGCCATTCTGTCCCTGCTTCTGCCACCAGTTCACCACCAACTATCACCAAAGGGTCGGGGAGCAATGTTATAGAAATAAAGGTTTTTAGGTCTGATTTCTTTGTCTATAAAATGAGAATATCATTAGATGATTTCTACTGTTCCTTCCAGGTACAAGATGCTATGGCTGGTGAGTCTAATTGCACAAGATAAAATGCAAAGTTATTAATAGTCTAATTGATGAACTCAAAGTAACTATTTGGAAAGATAATTTTTACCAATCCAAATAAACCAGTTCTTATATAAAAGGAAAATTAAAATTCCATAGCCAAAAAAAAAAAAAACTCTTCACAATATATTTCCTCAAGGTGTGAACAAATGTTCCTGATCTCACTAGAATTCTTATTTTTACCTTATTTAACAACCTTATTTTAAGTGTTTTGAAATTCACCTGCAAAAAAATATAGTTACTTTTTAAATCTTTCCATCTTTTTTGTGCTATGTAATTGCTTGTTTCAAGTAAATCAAATCCAGTTTTCAATGGCCTTATCTTCTTTGTGGCCATTTGCTAAAGGCAAAGTGATATCTGAGCGTAGAATAATAGCAAAACTACATTTATCATAGCGCAAGCATGCAAAACTTTTGTGCCATTAAAAATGACCATTTCTTTCCTTCATTACATTTATACTTTAAGACCTACTTTTACCAAATTTCAGGTAAACAATTCATTATTACTAACTGGTCACCATGTTGTATAGTGAATCTCTAGAATGTGTTCATGCCATCTGAGACTTTGTACTGTTGGAACAACCTCTCCTCATTCCTCCACCCCTATACTATACTAAGCCCTGGTAACCATCGTTCTACTCTCTGCTTCTATAATTTCAACTTTTTTAGTGAAATCATACAATTTTTGTCTTTCTATGCCTGGCTTATTTCACTAAATATGTCTTCCAGGTTCATCCATTTGTTCTCAGTGACAGTGTTCCTTTTTTTTTAAGACTAAATAGTTTACCAATTTGTGAGTGTGTGTGTGTGTGTGTGTGTGTGTGTGTGTGTACACATTTATTTATTGCTTTGTGGACGTTTAGGTTGATACCATATCTTGGCTTTTGTTAATAGTGCTATAATGAACTTAAAAGTGCAGATATCTCTTCAACATACTGATTGCATTTTCTTCGAATACATAACCAGAAGTACGATTCCTGGATCCTACTAGTTTTAATTTAGGAAACTCTGGGTTGTTTTCTGTAATGGCTGTACTAATTGGATTACACCAACACTGTACAAGGGTTCCCTTTTCTCTACATCTGTAAGATAACACATGTTATCTTTTGTCTTTTTTTATTTTTATTTTTTATTTTTTTATTTTATTTTATTTTATTTTATTTTATTTTATTTTTTTGGAACCAGGGATTGAACTCAGGGACACTCGGCCACTGAGCCACATCCCCAGCCCTATTTTGTATTTTATTTAGAGACAGGGTCTCACTGAGTTGCTGAGGCTGGCTTTGAACTCGCGATCCTCCTGACTCAGCCTCCCAAGTCGCTTGGATTACAGGCGTGCGTCACCCCGCCCGGCTTGTCTTTTTTTATTGATAATACCCACCCTAGCAGGTGAGAGATGGTATCTCATTGTAGTTTTGATTCACATCTCCCTGATGCTTAGTGATGTTGCACATATTTGCTCATTTATCTTTTGGATTTTTGTATGTCTTCCTTTGATAAATGTTTCTTTGACAGTATGCAAAAATGGTCACTTCTTAAAGCTTTTATTTCCAAATATCCAGACCAACTAGGTGCCTTGGCATACGCCTGGAATCCCAGCTACTCGGGAAAGCTGAGGCAGGAGAATTACAAGTTTGGGGCCAGCCTGAGCAACTGAATGAGATCCTGTCTCAAAATAAAAAGAACTGGGTGTATAGGTCAGTAGTAAAGCACTTGCCTAACATGCTCGAGGACCTAGGTTCGATCCCTAGTACCAAAAAAGAAAAAGAAAAAATCCAGAAAACAAAACCAATAAAATTTGGAAAATTTATCCTAGACTAAGTTGCCTTTTACATTTTCCTCCTGTTTGTAACATAAACTGGATGACACAAACCTACTAGAATGCAAAGGCTTCAGATGCATTACTTACTTGCTCTGTATATTGCTTTAGGTTCCTGGAAGAAAATTACACTATAATTCTGGAGTATAATTTGATAAGGAACTATTTCAGAAAATGAGTCCTCATATGACAAAGTTTGAAGTAACATTGAAATTCCAAAATACAAAAGTAATGCTCAGTGTTTTATCTGAGTTAACCTGAAGAATGTCCTTTGCCCGATTCAGCTGTCTCTAAAATGGATGCTGAAGATAATTGCATCAGTAAGATGTTCCACACTCATCTCAGGCTCTCTCACTCTCATACTGCCAGAAACAAAATTGTTGCTCAAAAACAAAATTACTGCTTCTGCTTTTTTGACATCAGATTGTTATAAACCTTCACAGTATTTTTATTTCCTGTTTTTAAAAAGCATGCATATGTGTTTGTATATATATATATACATTATATATAATATATATAATATTGTATGTATATATAAATATATAATGCATATATATATATATTTATGTTCATCCTATTCTCTTAGATACAAAGTGACCATAGAACATACCACTTAGCTATGACTAGCAAAGTCATAGGACTTGTTTTCTTTCAGTGGAAAATCTTTTTTTCTTTTTTTTTTTTTTTTTTTTTTTGGCAGTGCTGGGGATTGAACCCAGGGCCTTGTGCTTTCGAGGCAAGCACTCTACCAACTGAGATATATCCCCAGCCCCTATTTTACTTTTTTTTTTTTTGGTACCAGGGACTGCAGCCAGGAGGCTGGATTCAAACTTGGCAATCCTCCTGAGGTGCATGGGATTTCAGGAGTGCACCACTGCGCCCAGCTAGAAACAAGCACTTCTTTTTTGCGTTGCTGGGGATTGAACCCAGGGCCTTGTGCTTGCGAGGCAGGCACTCTACCAATTACTTCCATACCATTCATTGCCTAGGAAAACGTTTAGGAAGACTACCATAAGTACAATTTGTTTTATGGAACAAAAAACATAAAACAACAATTCTGTTTTATGGAAACCTGATGAATATTGTGATAAGACTAAATTAAAATGTTTATTTATTCATGACTGATATTAATAACTATTGTTCATAGTATGGGTTTTGTATGACACACTCAGAATTAAAACAATGACATGGACCTCTTGTAATACAGTGAAACACTTGTACCAGTTTAAGAAAGTAGAGGTTTACATGCAAACTCTTCAAGAAATGTGCTTTGAACTTTCAGCGAATTTCCAGATTGATAGAGGAATTAAATCAGAATATAAGCGATAGGGCCTATTGCAGAAATTGCTGCAGGGTCCCTGCTTAATTTGACTCTGTTTCTTCCCAGTGTTCTTTATAAATTAACATATTCCATTATCTGAAAATAGTCAACCCCATCCTGTGATGATAAATAGAATTCCTTTGAATTCAGTAAGCATATTATCTTGCATATTCAAATCCTGGTTAATTCAAATGGAAAAGTCGCCTGGCCCATGAAATGAGATAAAGTCACCTCGATTTTACGATATTTTTTTTCCACTGTGATAAAAGTCTTGCACTTTCCATCTCTGAAAGTTCCTGCTTTCACTGAGAACATAATAGGTAATCTGCCATATATATAGCCTTCCATAAAGTCACGCTAAATTCTAAAATTCATGCAAAGTAGAATCCAGGGCTTACTTTCTGGAGAAAAACTATTACAACAAAGTGAGCAAGAGACTAACATCCTTATCATTGGTGACTGAAACGTTTGTCACTCTGGATATTGACCCCAGAAATGCAGTGATCATTCTGCATAAGAAGTGTGAGTTTTGCTGAATTAAGAATGTGAGCCATTTTGAGCCATGTTGGAGAATCAACCCAGAAAATGCAATAGTAGCCTTGAGCAGGAGCCTCTGGCTCAGGAAACTGCAGAAGGAAGAGCAAAGTCATCCTTAAAGCCATCTCTCCATAGCCAGATGAACAGACAGGTTTTATCACCTAAGCTTTGCCTCATTTTAAGTCCCAACCAACTTAGCAGTTACTTTAAGCCTTGTTACTACTACTGGTAGCATTTAGGGTATTGGGAAGGAGAAAGATCCCTCAGTACTCAGAATAAGGCTTAGTGATAAAATCTTGACACAGAAGCAGATTAAGTACTTCTAATACTCCTTTAAACTACAGTGTAGTTCCGACCACAATTTAGTCTCCATCAAGGACTATAAGAATTTCTTCCATCCGGAAGGGAGAAAAAAAGACAAGACCCTGCATGATGTATTGGAGCTCTCATTAAACACAGCAGGAGCTTTGAGGAATCAAGAGTAAGGTGAGGTCCGGGTCGGGACAATTTACTGCTTCTGTTATAGTGTTGATCACAGGGACTGATTCATGTCATCCAGTTTCTTTTCTTTGTCACCATTTTACTGAGGCTAAAAATCCTTTGAATTGAAATTTAAGAGCCTCGTATGTTTCTGTAACACTCAGTCATGGGTTGTACTGCGTTGACCTTGTTAAATGTCCCTTTATTTGATTGGATAGTTAGAACCTACAGAAAAACTGGGATGCTGTGTTTGGGCAAAATAAGAATCTTTCAAAACTTCCCTAGCTTAGGAGACCATAATTCTTGGAGGGAGAGATGGGTTGAATGAATGCAGATTGAATCTAATTTTATGCTAAACCAATTAGCATTACATCATCACAGCAGAAATATCTAGAGCATTACCTCATATCAGTGATTTTCTGGAATGTTAAAATAAGTCTTTAAAAATCTGAGTGATTTATTTTTCTTTCTAAATGTCACATCTTCAGTTACATATTCATCAACCAAAATATTTTTATGCTCCAAATTTGAGCCAATATAGTATGTAAGACGTATTTAAAATAAAATTATGTTATTCACTTTCATCTTTAAAGAAAAATATCACAGTGATGGAACTCTCAAAAATATTTCTAAATAAGATGACATCAGAGCAACAATAATTATAACAACAATAATAATAATCTGACTTTTGCTCCAAAGCTGGCAAACTACCCAACACAGATATAGTGCGGTCACAATCCAGTTAAAACAAGCACCAGGAGCTTAAATTTATGAAATGGGGGGCGAAAAAGAATCTAAAAGTGCTACAGGTAGCTGATTCCTATCTATGTTAAAGACTCAGGTAGTGGGAAAAAGAGAGATGCTGACAGAACTAGGACAGCAGCAGTGTGGCACAATGCAGGTATAAATCTTGGCTCTTTTCAGAACCAATTAGCAGAGAGTGTTGTTTCTCCCATTGCCTATTGTCCTTTTAAATCCTTGGCACCAGCTGGGGACTTGCCAAGGAAGTAGGGTCCATAGCTCTCCCCACAAAGTGCCAGGTACTAAAGACAACTCTGCCTGGACATGATAGTTTTCTTCCTGGAAAAAAAAATAGTTTTGTCATTGTATATAAATTGGTTTAGCTTCAAGCAAAGGGCTTTTGTCCTTCCTATCAGAAGGCATGCAAATATAATTGCTGTGAAACTTTCGTCCTACATTTTATAGCATTTGACTTTGTCCTTTGCTATCTCCCCAGAGATGTTTCAAAAGAAATTTAAGTTGAATCCAAAGTGACTCTTTGGGACTTATGAAGGAAACCTCTCTGCTAGACTAACGTGATCTCAGGGAACAAAAGAAACAAAAAAGAGCAAAGGCGGATGATGTACTAACAGACCCAGGTGCTCTTCAGTGACATCCACCTAAAACACAGACCATAGGGCAGCCTCCAGTCCTCCAAATGCATCCTTATGGTCTCCAAGAATGCTAGTCTGTCAGGAAAAAGTCCCCCATTCAGACAGTTTCTCCAAAAGTAGTGTATCAATGACATTTCCAAAGCACGGTTAGGAAGAAGTCTAATACAGCTAACTCGTTTTTCACACGCAACAAAGGCAAAACTAAGGACTCAAACATTTGCACACAATGAATAAACAGAAGAAATGTCAATGATACCACCAATTACAAATTAAATAACAACAAAACAATATATATGAGAACTCAAATTAATGGTTCTTCCCACATAAGCCAAATGAAGTGGAAAATTGAAAAATTTTAAGCCACTTTCTTCTAATTGTTTAGGCCTTTAAAAAATAATGGAGCATAATGTCATGACTAATATATACTATTTTCTTCTTAAAACAAGATATGTATAAAATTAAGATGTATTTGAAAATGAGCAAAGAGCTCAGAATTTACATGTTTAGAAGAATCAGGGAAATACATGTGTATGTCTATTTTATATTTTACCAAGTAAACAAATCTCTTTGCTGTCTTATTCTATCCCAAGATCAAATCTGATTATTGAATCTGTATATTATTTTAGAAACTATTCCTGTGGTCTCTAGCCATCTCTGTACCAACATGTATTACCAAGTATAATCTACATATCAAAAAATTTACACAGCACGTAACAGCCGGCCCTCTGTATCCATGGGTCTTGCATTCGTAGATTCAACTGAGAATTGAAATTTAAAAAAAAAAAATACATCTGTCCTGAACTTATACAAACTTTTTGTTTTCATTATTCTCATTATTTGTTATGCAGTATAACAAATATTTACATAGCATTTACATTGACATTAGGTATTATAAGCAATCTAGAGATAATTTAAAGCATTCAGGGAAATGTGTGATGCAAATACTATACCATTTTATTTGTTATTGTTTAATTCATATTGGTGCATAGTAGTTATCCAGAATAGCCAGTTTCATTATGGCCTATTTGCACATACATATGACACAATTTAATCAGTTTCACTTCCCAATATGCCATTTTATATAAGGCTCTTGAGCATCCTCAGATTTTGGCACTGGGGGAAGTAATCCCAGAACAATCCTCCATGCATACCAGTGACTATTGTACTTATCTATAGCCATGTAGTCAATGACTCACATGTGGGAACTAACTAAGGAGCAAATACCAACTAAAACTGGAAATAGAAAAAAGTCTTAGACACTTTACCTTAACAATCAATATGACACTTTGCATTAAAAATTAATTTAAAAAATATGTTATTCTTATTAGAAATATATGTAGATAGTGAAGTTGGTACTAAAACATCTGAGCAAATTATTGGGGAACTAAAGAGTATTGAGAACAAAGTCCATAAAGTCAAACAGACCTACATTCAAACTAAATATCATACTTCGAAATCCATTAGACTTTAGGCAAGTTGTTCAAACTCTCTTAAGTCTTTTTTTTCCATCTGTCAATTTGCACTGATTATAGTACCTTCCTCATAGCTTTGTGGAAACGATTAAAGGAGATGCATGCAAATGCCTTAGTACATTGTTTGTGCTCATTAACTAGTCTGTTACTATAACTCATGGCTCATTGTAACCATTTGGAAGAAAGGAATAATACAATTAGTGTTTACACATCATTAGGTTAAGTGACTATTGCTATAGAATCATTATACTTCATGTGGGATGAATTTTAAACGAATTCACTAGAGAAATGTACTTACTTGCAAACATTAATAGTTAATAGCAAATGCAACCAACCATTTTAAAAAAGAGTATGGAATTACCTATCACCTCCTACATTCTTGCAAACACATTCAACACGCTTGGTATTGGAACGTAGTGAAAGATCAATACGTGTTGTTTTCCATACACCAATGTAAAACGATTGTCCATTCAAAGTATGAAATACCAATAGTGAAATCTTGTTAGTGTGTTTCTCATAGTCCTTTGCATTTGCTGGGAATCTTTTGTAGCCAATTTTTTTAATATCAAAATTATTTATATTTCACTGCCTAGCTCTCATCATATTTTCCTCAAACCATCTGACCAGCCTCAACTTCGGGACACTTTCTCTGGAAAACTTCTAGGGATCTTTCACACACTTCCCTTCATACTATTGCCTTGTAGATCCTTATCCCCAAATTCAACCATTCTTTCCTACCAGCTCTTCTTTCATAAGGTCTCTTTCATCTTCTTTCTTTCCCCTTTGCATCCTAAGCCACACTGCATTCCCTGCTGACTCATGTTCATTTGTTTCTTAATGTGCCTCCTGGTCTTTCTTGCATAAAAAATGTCAGAAAAAAAAATCTTTCCAAAAAGATGCTCCTGTGAGATCTCCCCTCCTTTCAAAGTGTTCCGCCACTCCCTATTACTAAAATGATCAAAATGGCTAAGCCAGGACACTGGGCAGTGTAAAGGATTACAGGCATGTGCCGCACCTGGCTCCTATTTCTTGTATTCTCACGTGGCAGAAAGAGATTGAGCTAGCTCTTTAGCCTTTTGTAAGGGAGCCATTTCCAGGGCTTTACCTGGATGACCTAATTACTTTGCAAGACCTCACTTTTAAATACCATCAGGTTGGGGATCAAATTTCAACATATGAATGAGGTGAGGGGGTAGATACATTCAGTTCAAAACAGTAAAGGTTGTTCATTGTGCATAGGGCTCTAAATGTATTGGTCCCTGACAGTCTTTATATTCCCCTCTCTGTGCTAGCTTCTCAAGCATAATTAGGGCAATGATCTTACTGAAAATCATTGAATTTAATTTCCAAGAAACTAAGGACAGGTATTGAGGAACATTCTCTTTGGTAGAAATTCATTAAATTCAATAGAAATTCTTCTACAAATTTAAATTGTTAGTACTTTATGAGTTGGAAAATCTTCTATTTTGTTTAAATTATTTCTTAATGAAGGTGATATCTATAAGCATGCCTATAATATACATTCATCCTTCAGGATGCATGGGAGATTGGTCCCAGCACCTGTGTGAATACCAAAATCTGCAGTTGCTCGTGTGTCTTATTTAAAATGGTGTAGTATTTGTATATAACCTACACATCCTCTCACACCTTTTAAATCATCTCCAGATTACTGAAAAAAGTCTATATGTGTTCAGTACAGAAGCAATTTTTATTTTGAATATTTTCCATCACTTTTTGGTTGAATCCATGAAAGTAGAATCCACAGATATGGAGGGCTAACTGTATACAGTTAATTTTGCAAAATGTTTAGTTGGATACCATATTGCATTTTCTTACAAAAAAGTTACCACCAGCCTAAAAAACTTGCATGTTATTGTTTTCAGTCAGCTCATGGAATTAAATGTATTAAACCACCAAATGTGCTACCCTCTGATAGAAATTGTGATTTACATTGAACATCCATGTAAAGGTCTGCTTAGGTCTTTATAAGGGATGGAATTTCATTAGCCAAATAAACAAATAAGACAAAGAAGTACGATTCAGCCTCCTAAAATTGCAAAGGCATTTAATAAAGTTTCTCAGAATGGATATGGCCAGGACTTTTAAGGTACATGGCAAATTGTGTTGTTTATTTTAAGGAAACAAGCAGCAGAGATTCTTTTAGAGATTCTGGGTGTGTTAGGTTGAATCACATAAAACTGAAAATATTTGATCTTTGTATCTGGTTCAACAGCATGCCAACATTCTCAGCCCTGACTGTGGCCTATTGGATCTCATCCTAAACAATAGAGCTAGAAAACTCTCAGCAATCTTGAGATAGACTGATTAACTTACTGCATTTTATCCAGAGGCCCCATCTTCGTCAGTGTCCATGTATGACTTTGGCCTCTTTGGGGCTTGCTTTCCTACTTTCTCTTAGAAACTTCTTAATCTAACATTTTGTGGCTCTAAAGCACCTAATTATTGAATCAGTATCTTAATGGCCAAAAAATGCCTGCCAATAATGTACAAACCCATCTTGTAGGAATTCCTTCCTTCCTAAGGTACCCATTTTCCCTTGAGTTACAGTGATGATTCAATGACCCTGCCAAGATGCAAACGTTACTTGTTAAGTTCAGTGTGCTAGGTCATAGCCTCTGTTTACTCCTTATTTTCTTATACCTCTTTTCTTCCATTTTCCTTCATTTATTGATTTCACTAATTGGATAATCAACAAAGGTGAAAGGGTCCTGCTTTCTTATTACCTTCTGACTGTTTAAAACCAATAGAAATGAGATACTCACCAAATTTACCTAGGCAGGAAAAGGCCGCCTCAACAAGAAAGGAGAAAATGAAATGGAGATGGGAAGTGAGGGCCAGCACAGTCTGAAGCCCTGCAGGTGTTTGGCACTAGGTTCCAGAGGCAGGAAAGGAGTTCCTATCACATCTCACATCTCAGTATTTGTGAGAAGAGGAAGAGATAAGAAAATGTACTTGAGGATGAAAAGAAAGCAGTAAGAAAATGTCCCTAGAGAATGTATCTGCTTAGTAACTTAGTTTCCTGACTGTCCCCAAATGAGTATGTGGTGGCTCAGGCTGAACCTTCTTGAATCTTGCTTGCATACAATAGACCAGCTTTTATTGTTTTCTAGAACAGAACTGTCTCTCTGCTAATTGAGTCTGTTTCCTCTATATCTTTCCTATTTCTCCCTCCTCTCCTGCTGGATCTTAATTCCTTCCCTTTTCCATTTTTTATCTAACTCCCTTTCATTTATTAACTAACTTGTTATACTATGCAATTCATGCTCTCTGTAATAAGGAATACACTTCTCAGAGCTTTGTCGACATTTTTTAAATATTTATTTAATTGTCAATGGACCTTTATGTATTTTATTATATGCAGGGCTGAGAATCGAACCCAGTGTGTCATTCATGCTAGGCAAGTGCTCTGCCACTGAGCTACAACCCCAGCCCTCCACATTTTTATCCATTGTGAAAGAACACAAAGGAGTGTACCTGGCAATATTCATTCTGCATTATGCTATAATTATTATTTAAATTTAGAGAAGCATTAAAAAGCAATTCAAAAAACAGAAGATTCTAACTTGAATCTTTCTTCTCAGCCTACAAGGAAAAAATGAAGGAGCTGTCCATGCTGTCACTGATCTGCTCTTGCTTCTACCCAGAACCTCGCAACATCAACATCTACACTTACGATGGTGAGTGCTTAAATGGAATGCCCTGCTAGCAAGATCATTTGCAAAAGCTTGCTTATATTTGCTTCCTTCTCATAGTTCTTGGTATAATTAAATCAATATTTTTGTAGATCTTGCTATTGACTTGCTGTGTCTAGCTATTAGGTCTTATTGATTGCCTATTGCTCAAAACAGTTTGAATTTGGTGCTAATAACAGCACATTAATGTCACTTAAGAAGCATGGCTGGGTTGTTATTAGCAGCCACATCCAGTATATCAGCATCCACAATATGCTAAGGCTTTTTCTCTTAACAAATAATGTAATATATAGTAAGCTGCAACTAGAGTAGATCAGAATTTGTAAGAAAATGCTTTATACTCAGAACACTCAGGAGAAAATCAAAAATCATCACCATTTTCTTTATGAAGTTCCTAGATTTTGCATATATATACCAACAAATTAATAACAGCAATTGAATTAAAAAACAAAACTGACTTATGACTGAGGCCCCAGGCAAAGAGGATTTAAAAAGGCAACCCCTCCCTCCCTTCCCCCACTTCAAAGAGCTGGCCTGACAACCTCAATGAAGCACAACCTTCTAGGTTTGATCTATCCTGATTGATTGTGTTTAGTTCGGTTTCTTTCTGGCTCTTCCACTATCCATGTGGCCTCAGGCAAGCCGACTCTTGGATTCTCTCAGCCTCATTTAACACTAGCATCTCTTCCCAGGGATGCTATGAAGTTTAAATGACTTAATGCAAGTCAGACATCAGCACCAAGCCTGTCCCCTCAAGCACTTGACAATGGTAACTGTTATTATCAACAGTATTATCTTCATCTAATTCAGTCATCAAAATGTTTGATGGTGTTGTAGATGTGCTAGGTATGGCTGAGGCATAGTTTGCCACCTGATAGGCTCACAATTATTTTTCCTTTCCACATTTGTAAAGAAAGACATTAAAGACAAGGCAAAATGACCTTGTAGCAGGTCACCCCTGTGTGTCTTTAAACCCTATTTGAGGACTCAAAGGCATCTTCCCTCCAATGTTGTTCTATTCTGGCGCCAGCATTGTAAGTGCTAATTAACTGTTTCAGAAGGAAATATCCTCTGTGAAGGGATCTCGGTTTCCAACCATAATTTTCACTGGAATGCAGAACCCATGCCTACTTTGTAACATGTTCTTTCAGTCAACACAAACAATACAGGTCTTTACTACCTTCCAGATGTAGCTGCAGCTGGGAATCCAGCAGTGTTTTCTGTGGGAATCTAATAACTCCATGTTGTCACTGAGGATCCAAAGATTAATATGGAGTGGTCCTCACCTTCAAGAGACTCAGGACTTAGTAGAAGAGTCTTCCGGTATACAAATGATCAGGAAGTGGAACACAGTGGGTAAAGAGGAGGCCATGATGGTTTCTGCCGCTTTAGGGACGGAGGAGAGGGATTGAAGAAAAGCAGAAGCTCTGTTTCCATTGGCTCTTAGAAGATCTCCTTTAATGAGGAAATGAAAACTTAAAGGGCTTAATGTTTCCATATCATAGAGCTATCAGAGGCACTTCCTATACCAATGCAAATACAGGAAATTCTGATTCCAAAGTGTAACCTAAACTATTTAAAATTCCATTAGCTTATTAAATAAACTATTTCCCCATGCTCCCTAGTAACCCTTTTCCATAGGCTTATATAGATTTTATTGAGTTGTATTTAAAATATAAGCATAATCTTGGATACCTTCTGGAAATTTTAACATACTTTTACCTTTAAAAAAAACCATAATTTCCAATATGCTTGCTGAACTACCTGTGCCTGGATTATTTGTTAGCATTTAGGGGTCTAAGGCAATCCTGTCAATCTGGGGTTTGCCTTATCACAGTCCCACTGTGGACTGTGCCTGCCAAAAGAAGGTCAGTGGAAATACTATCTTCACATTAGAAGTGATGTTTCTTCTCTGCTGTGCTCTCGTCAGAGCTGGCCTGGAGACCTGGCCCAGTCTTTGCTACAGCTTAAAAGGGACATCAATAAATTAGAGGTTTAGGGAGCAATTTCACTATAGGGCGCAGATGATGTTTAGCCTGGGAGAAAGACTCAAAAGGAGACATCCTGTTTTCAAAACAGAGGGCCTTCCACATCCAGGGTTTTGCCTCAGCAGATTGAACCAACCTCAGATTAAAAATACTTGAGAAAAAACTGCATTCATACAAAACACATATGAGCTTTTTTCCTAGTCATTATTCCTTGAACAATACAGTATAATAAATGCATCCCATTTACTTTGGATTTGATAGTATAAGTAATCTGAAACCGGTTAGTGGGTTAAGTGCAAACACTCCATGGTTTTATGTAAGGGACTTGAGCACCCTCAAATTTTGGTATCCTCAAGGGGTCTTGGAAAGATCCCACAAAGGTCTCAAAGGACAACTGTACCTGAAGATTGGTGATGCACAACAGAGAACCGCCTAATCTACGGAGGGCTCAGGCTGCAAAAAGGACAAGAGAGCTGACCTCAGAGGGAGGGTGGGACTAAACACAAAGACAGCTAAAAATGAGAACAAACCATTAAAGTTTTTCTAAAAAAATCATATTTCACTATTATGAGTTATATAGTTGTGTCCTGGCAGATGCTATCACTCTTTTATATTGTAGATTACTTTATATTATAAATCATATTACTTGGGGGTAAAACCTAAAGGCCTGATAATCTGCTTATCTGTAAGCCACTGGTGAAAAAAAATGGCTAGCCATTCTTCAGGGGTTTTTTTAATTGACAAATAAAAAATTGTATATCAGTATGAAGTACAACATGTTTTGAAATATACATATATTGCAGAATAACTAAATCAGACTAATTAACATTACTACGCCATTTGCTTATCATGTTTTTGGTGAGAACAATTAAAATCTACTGTCTCAGTAATTTTCAAAAACACAATTCATTGCTACATTGTCACCATGTTGTACAATCGATCTTATGAATGTATTTTTCCTAACTGAAATTTCTTACTCTCCATCCAACGTCTCCCCATCTCCAGAACCTCCCCACAGCCTCTGGTAACCACCATTTCCTCTCTCTATCTCTGTGAGTTCTACTTTTTCAGATGCCACATCCAGGAAATCGTGTGATATTTATCTTTCTGTGCCTGGGCTTTTTTCACTTGATATAATGTCCTCCTGGTTCATTCATGTTGGTGCAAATGACAGAATTTCCTTTTTTTTAGAGGCAGAATGCTATTCCATGTGTATGTGTACAAATTATTAGTAAGGAGATGCTGTCCCCCCAACCACCACCACCACTGCATTGACTCTTTCCCTGACTCATCTGCAGCTGAGTTGTGCCAAAGGAGGATATTTCAAGTAGCAACAAAATAGGAATGAAGATATTACAATGAGCTCTTGTCCCTTATCCCCATTAGACTGAGCATCTTGAAGATAAGGATCCCCACACTTAATCACTGGGAGCAGCAAACATATGGGTGGACAAGTCAGGGACCAGCAGGATTGACTTTGCAAATATTCCAACTGCTCAGGAGGTTACATTGGTTCTAACAAAGTTCTTGTGAATCCCAGCCACAGGAATGGTAGTATTGTAATAATATGCAATTTACACACACGCACACACAACATACACACATGCACACACAACATACACATATATGATTATATCTGAGAACTTGATAACTGTGTTCTCTTCCTCATCCATCTAACCAAAATGTGCCTCCCATCATAGTAATTTCCATAAATAAATAAATAAATAAATCTATGCTACTTGATTTTCATACAAAGTTCATATTTATTCAAAAGGAAAATAAAGCTTAGTCTAAAATCAACTTGGGCTATTTTTTGCAAGTATGCCTAACATTATTCAACTCCTGTATTATTGAGTTCCTCAAAGCCAAATAGTTATTCTGTTAAAATATATCCATAGTTCTACTAAAGTGAGGTCTTATACATTCAGACTAATGTAAAGCAAAGTGTCATACACAGCAATTTATTTTTATTTCCTAGAGTAAGAACACTATGTTCAATTGCTGAAATCCAAATTATTAAAATAAACCTAAGCTTCAGGTTCCACATGCTAATATTCCCCAATGTTCATTTCTTAGATATGGAAGTGAAGCAAATCAACAAACGTGCCTCTGGCCAGGCTTTTGAGCTGATCTTAAAGCCACCATCTCCCATCTCAGAAGCCCCACGAACTTTAGCTTCTCCAAAGAAGAAAGACCTGTCCCTGGAGGAGATCCAGAAAAAACTGGAGGCTGCAGAGGAAAGAAGAAAGGTAATTTTTCCATAGGTTTTTAAGTTCTTCTCTCTCCCCTTTCTCCCTTCCTCTCTCTCTCCTCTCTCTCTCTCTCTCTCTCTCTCTCTCTCTCTCTCACACACACACACACACACACACAAACACACACTTCAAGCAAAGTTTTCAGGGGACAGTGACACCTGAACCTGTCCATTCCACATGGGTAGGTCTTCAGTATCTTCAGTAGACAGAGTCAGACTTGCCTGGGTGTAAACTTCCTCAATTATGGTTAAACAAACACTGAGTTGAGGCTAGCCAGAACTGGAGTTCTCACAGGCTGAAAGAGTTTCAATGTTCTACTGCCTCTCTCCTCTTCTTAGATCTCTTACCATAACAACATCCCTCCTCTAGTCATCCATATGGACAATCTAGAGAAAGCATAGCCTTAGGTGACTTTTGGGATTGGAGTGGAGGCACGGAGGTGGTGATTGCTCCCTTTCAGGGTCTGCATCCATCCCCTGTGTCCTGCATGATTTTCCTTGAAACTATTAATTACCAATTCTCCTCCCCAAGATCTTTCCAGCCCAAATGTGGTTTGCCCCCAGGCTAAGGGCCAGAGCTTGCCCCTTTCCTCCTCAGGGTCTCCCTGTCTGCCCTTGAAGTTAGTCCTTCCAAGATCAGGACCTTCTCTGAGATCTCTGGAATCTCCCTTTACCTATTTCTAAGCCTTGACATAGATTTTTAGACCCATGTAGTCACTAAAAATATGCTCCACATAAGGTCTTATGAGTGGAAACTTTGCATTTTTAAAACATTGTTTTTTATTTCTATTAAGACATTTTCTATAAAAAGTCAGCCAACACATTATACATTTCTGTGTTGGACAATTACAAAAAGAATGAAGAGCATCCTTTTCCAAAGACTAAATTCTCCAACAGTAAACACAGAGCAAACATGTGTATAGTATATGTGCATACGCGTGTATGTATATATACGCATATATTCATAAGTATATTTGATATCAAATAAAAGACCAAAAGATTAGAAGCTCTCAGGTTAAATTTTCTGAATGAGAAAATGTTAACCTTTGTGGTTAAAAATAAATCTTCCCATGATATGTAACATACAAATCTCAACTCTAATTTTCACCTGAGTGAGGTTCTCCAAGCATTTGAAGATACACACGCAAATACACACACACACACACACACACACACACACACATGCTATTTTACCAATTACTGCTGTTATGAATACAGATTTAGACAGTAGGAAATTGAACTATTAACCCAAAGATAGGTATAGGGATTATAATTTTTAAAAAAGATAATTATCTTTTTGATAGCTTTCTTCTCATAGTAAAGCTAGACTAATTATTCAGTTACAGTTCATCAGCACTTTGCTGCCAACAGATATAACCAACTGGAATGGTGGAGATCATGCTGCACCCAAGGCAGTTAAGTTCCCATCCAGGCACGGGCATCCTGCAGGTCATAGGTGTAGGGATGGGCATAGGTGTATGTTCAGGCCATGAGTTGATGTGCAGAGATCAGAATACAAAGTTATTGACTGACCAGAAATTAAAACTAGAAACCAAAATTCAGCACCATGGCTCAGAACTTTAATGGTATTGCTAGGTGCATTTAATGTGGAGAAAATTATTGATGGAAAAAGAAAAACACAGAGATGATCAAAATTACCTGGGTGTTAATTTATAAGTCCTATAAAACTCCCTCTGATAACTAATTAATGATTCTGGTGAAACTCCTGCATCCTGGCAGCAATAAATTATCAACAATTACATATTGAAACAATTTAACCGAACTAGAAATTGACCACATAGCTTAACAACATTTATAAATGTAACCATTCAGCATTATGATGCCACAAATGTATATGTTCTTTGGAACACTTTAAAAAGCTGTATTCTATTACATTTCTCATATTATTAAAATTTTTCAATGCAAAAACCATTATCTGGATTATGTCCTAGTGGCAGACTTTTAATTAGAAGAAAGTGTAACTAATTAACAGAAAGAACCAGCTTAACGATTCATCAATAGACTTTCTTCTATTGGATTGTACTGACTTAATTAGCACTCATTTGAAGAACTGTTAATTCTCTTTAAAGAGTCTTCCGTAAGTGCATATATCTCTGCAAACATCTTAGTGAGGATATGCAAATAACTCAAATCCAATTCAACTAGCTGAAACAAAAAGTAAACGTACGACTAAAAAGTGAAGGAGTGGCTATTGCATCAGCAACAACTAAATCCAGGTAATCAAGCAGTTTTGGCAGAGAACTTTCTTTTGATATCTGTCATTCTCCTTTCACCAAATTGGTTTCATTACAAAAATAATAATAATAATTAGTTTCAGTCAGTGCCAAGTTACTTTTCTCACAACATAGTGACTCCAGCAGAAAGTAAGTTTCTCTTTCCCAATAGTTCTAACAAAAGTCCTGGAATGGACTCCCAGTGACCTTATTTGGATCACATGCCCAGACCTAAACCAGTCATTACAGCCAAGGGGATGCTGTAGTTCAATTTGCAAACCTGCATCACATGCCCACCCCTGACCTGCAGGGAAGCTTAGGTAAGATTCCTGGGGTGAGAAGTGTGGAGGGCTAGTTCTCAAAAAAAAAAAAAAAAAAAAAAAAGAACAGGTGTTCTCATCAGAAGGGAAAATTAGGCATGTAAAATTACAGATGCTCTCCATTTTTATCTGCAAGTATTTAGTGTTACTGTAGCAATTAGAATAACTATTTAGCTTATACAATAATACACTATACAATCTGTAATTCTCTTTTGCCCCACACACACCCTATGTGCTTGTTTTCACATAAACGGAATGAAAAAAAATCATCTATGTGGCTATGAAGAACAGCGTTGTTCTTTCAAAATATAATGGGAACCACACATGTATCAAAATTTTTCTAGTAGCTACATTTAAGAATAAGAAATGTGTAAAATTACTTTTAATAATATATTTGAGCCCCACATCCCCAAAACATTATTTCAACATGAAATCAATATGGAATTATTGATGAGATATTTCACATTTCTTTGTTCATAGTAAATCTCTGAAATCCAGTGTGGAGTTTACACTTATAATGGAGTTCAATTCAAACTGACATATTTCAAGATCTTTTTTGAGCCATGTGTGGCCAGTATCCATGGAACTGGATAGCACAGATGCAAGTGACTAGATGGGAACACATCTAGTAAACAACAGGGAACCTTCAGCCTAAGTCTTTCATATTGGTACCAGAATATTATTCAGATTCAACTTTTAAAAAATACCTAGTTTTAGAGAATATAGATATTTCTATATTGATATAGAAATTCAGAAAGTTAAAGTTTCAGTATTTGTGTTATAACATTAAGGATCCTCTGAATCTCACACTTTCTTCCTTGGCTCCCTGTGGTTTTTTTGTTTGGAGAGGAGACTTCTCTGAGCACAGGCTCACCTTCTGTTCTCTTTCGTGGCACCCAGATCTTCCTTAGTAGCACTTAGCATAATTGGTAAGCATATGTTTATCTGCATATTTTTTCATTTAACCCTTTATCTTCCATTAGAATATAAACTCCATAAAGGTAGAGATATGTGTCTTTTGTTTAATAGTGCCTAACAATAGTTAGTACCACAAATACTTTATGGTGGAGGGATTGAATCCAGGGCCTCATGCATTCGAAATGAGTGCTCTACCACAGAGCTACATCCCCAGCACTTTTTATTTTTATTTTGACATAAGACCTCGCTAAGTTGCCCAGCTGGCCTTGAACTTGCAATCCTACTGCCTCAAGTCTCCTGAGAGGCTGGGAGTATAGGTGCCCAGCACTACAAATACTTTTAGGTGAATAAATAAATTATAAAACTTAGGCTAAATGTTAAAATGCAAATATGTAACTTATTTTGATCTTATTCTATTCCATCCTCCCATCCTGAAACAAATTATAGTCGATAAATTTCCAAATGATATCTAAAATTGCACTCAGTAAACTCTACAATACAAGAAATTCCTTGTCTAGGGAAAGTCACCCTATCTCCATATCCATCAAGCACCTGCTATTTGGTAGACCCTTTTCTAGGCACTAGGAACACCCTCACCAACTTTATATTCCAATGGAGAGAAGTAGCTAATAAAGTAATATAAAATATGTCAGATTGTACAAAAGAAAGCAAGGCAAAAGCATAAGGAATGTAGGGATGAAAGGAGCTATTTATATAGTACAGTCCAGAAAGGTCTCTTAAGTAAGAAAATATTTGAAAAGAAACATGAAGCCAGTAAGGGAGGTGAAACATGCAGCTCTTCTTTGGGGGCAGACATTTGAGAGTAGCAAGTGCAAGGGCCCTGAGGTAAGAGTGTGCTGGGTTCTTTTAAGACACAACACAAAGGCCAGTGAGGCTGAAGCAGAGAATGCAAGGGGAGACCGAGCAGGAACTGAACTCAGAAGCTAGTATTTGAAGGACTTTGACTTCAAGTGGGATAGAGGTCATGGAAGAAAATAAAACCATGTCACTACTTGAGGTGAAACTCAGCACCATTTCAACGAAGTATCTGTTCTTAAGCGGACAGTGACTAGAAAAATAAATAGCGTTAGATAAATAGAAAGAACAGAAAAATGTTCTAGACTAAGAGAGCCAAGGGCAGGTTTGAGAATGCACAAAGTGGGTTTTCAATCCCTGGGTGACCCATTTTGGAGGAGTCACTTTGGGTAGGGAGTAGATAGCTGGGAGGTGAGACTGGGGAAGGCCTTAAATGCCAGGTTATTGTGCAAGCTCCATTCCACACACCATGAGGGGTCAGTAAAGGCTTTCCAACTACACACCCACCCGGTCCAGTAGTCAGCAATGGTATCATTGTCCTGGCCTCATTTCCTTTCCCGTGAGTTAGAGATTTTGAGAGTCTACCTAGAACTCATACTACATTTAAATAAGTATTAGTAAATTTTTTAGCCAAGGTTATAATCAAAGACGCCTGTACCTGTCAATTCATATTTCTGAGTATCCTAAGATAGTAAGCATTTTCTCACTAAACTGATGTAATTCTAACTCAAAGTAAATACAATAAAAGTAGACTTGGATGTAGATGTGAAGTATAATTTCTGTTAGGACTTTTTAAACACTCAACAATTTGTGAGCTCCACACCCCCTGCATAAACACCACCATCACCGTTGATATTTTTAAGGCCTGAACCTGGGAGTTCAGGGACCCTATCTGGAAACTAGGGACCTGGACTCTGGGGCTCAGGCTTCCTGGATTCACAGCCAGAGGCTGCCACGGAGATGCTTCCGTGTGGAATCAAGTCTACTTTATGTTAAATGTTTGGCAACGTCTCCAGCTCCTCACTCCATCTGTGTGCACTATTGCAGCGGTGACCATCTGGTTACTAGGTGGACAATACTCCCCCAGGTTCCCTTGAACCAGAATTAATGTTCCATTGATTGGCTAGTAGAAGCATATTATAAAAAGATTACATCTTTTTCCTGCTTTTTTTCCCTTTTGTAATTATCTTTGGGAGTCAGTGTTCACCTCCACTGAGACTGTATTAATCTCATGCAATCAGCTTGAAACAGTCTCTATACTGCAACTGATTATAATTAACCATCTACCCATTCACTTATTCATTCATTAATCTAACATTTATCTAGCAAGAGGTAGCAGGGCTAGGCTACCAGTGGACCTAGGACAACTTCCTCCCATTTCAATATCATTATTAATGATTCCTCTTTCCTTTCTTGGGTGTTCATGTTTGACAATCATTGATAGGAGAGTCATGTTCAGCAAAGTGCAATGTTTAAAAGCATCTTTAAAACCATGTGAGCTGCTGGGTATGGTGGCACACACCTATAATCCCAGCAACTCAGGAGGCTGAGGCAGGAAGATTGCAAGCTCAAGGCCAGTCTCTGCAATCTAGCAAGGCTCTAAGCAATTTAATGAGACCCTATCTCAAATTTTTTTAAAAAAACTTAAGAACCAGGATGTGGCTTAGTGGTAAAGCTCCTCTGGGTTCAATCCCCAATACAAAAATAAATAAATAAATAAATAAATAAATAAATAAATAAATAAATACCATGGTAGCTAAGAACATATGATTAAGAGAATGGCCATGATTATATTCTATCCCATAACTTACTGACTTTGTCACCTAATCTCTCTGACTTCTTTTATCCACCTATGAAATGAGACTCGTAATCAGTCCCATTTCATGAAGTGATTGTGAGAATCAGAAGGTTACTGTACATGAACTCACGTATGTAACCAGCACTGTGAAAGGATTAGCTATTATTTTGTAAACATACATCCAGTTTCTGACCTCACAGAGATTTTTGTCTAACAAACTCTTGATTTTATAAAGGAAAGTGGTTTTAATTAACACAGTGAAATGTTACCCTATGATACATTTTATAGATATTTTAATATAATAAAATATTCCTTATCAAATCACATAGACGTATAGGAAGTTTGATAATGTTCTAACTAAATGTGGCTTGAAAAAATTAATATAAAAATGATGAAAAGGATCTCGCTATTGATAAAACTGCACACTGAAACAGATTAAAATGTGCCCTGCTCAAACCAGTGCAGTGAGATTTTAATGGACACACTGAGATTACTGGCATGATGAACCCCAAAGTCACTGAAGCCCTAAAAAAGAAGATATGTTGCTTACTCTTAATGAAATGGCATAAAAGTGAATCATTATTCACCAAACCTTTGGTAGGCTCACATCTCTCTTGGTAGATGACAATTCAGATGGGATTTGGGAAAGGTGGGTGGTTTTTACAGCACTGGATTATAAATCTGAATTATAAAACTGGATTATAAATCTAGTGCTGGATTATTCAGTTTGGCATCAGGAAGCCAGTTTGACACACAAGCCACAGAATCCTCCTGGTGCGATCCTCTCAATGAACAGCACCCCAAATCTTTCTTCCTAGGAGTGAAAACCATCACAGGTGTTAGAATGGGAAGGACTCATTCCAAAGGGCTTTGGGTTTTAATCATTTTAAATTTCTTAGTTTGCTTCTGATTCTTCAATGTAAAATGAATATTGCACCCTTTTGTTCAGCATAATTGTACTCAATTGTCATTTAAACAAGACATTGTTTATGACTTTAACTGGGTTAATAATGTTTCTTCACTGTTACCTATAATGCCAATAACTACAGACACATCATCTAACCTAGCAGCATAGAGGCACTTTGCTACTGGGGGTTTAGTGTCTGATCAATTGTCCTGGATTACAAGTAATGAGTCCCCCAAATGATGAAAAGATGCCAGAAAATAAAGGACAAAGATGTGTTTACTTCAGAAACAATGGGAAATAAGTGCTAACTAAAATGTAGCCTTAAATCTCTTATGTGTACATAAAGTAAAATGAGTTTTATATACCAGTTAACTCAAATTTATCTTCCATTTCATTTGTGCGGTAATTAAACTCTTATACTGGGTAATAAAAGAAATGGTAATTAACCTCTTTGGAAAACGTTGAAGTGTTCCTGAATGTACAGTAACTCTTCTTAGCTGTCTCATTACTTTCCCTTCACGTACCTCTCATGTCATTATTCTAGTGATCTGAGATCCGCGTGAAGAGGTTTATGCCTGGAAAAGGTGTTGGCCAATAATGTGCATTGGTTTCTACAGTAGTACCATGGGGAAGGTTTCCTAGTCTCCCAAGATGCCACCTTACACATCTCAGCTTTATACTTTGCCTTGACATTTGCTTTATATCAGCTAATCATCAACTGCCCTAATTTTCCATTTTAGTGTATCAGCAACCTTTTACGAGAGATACACATTCTTCAGACAGGTTCCTCCAAGGCCAGAGGCCTTTTCCATAAACAATTTATTTTTAAGCAGTTTTAGCAAATGCTACCTCTCCAACCTCTCAATTCACATGATCAAGATTCCTTTCTGCTAATCTGCCCATCTAAAGTACAACATAAGAAAACCTATCTGAACCTGTAATGAGAACTTGACTTCTACTGAAAATGAAAGGATATGCTCCCACTTTTGTATATCACATTTTTATTCTACAGCCTCATACTCATTTCATGTCATGTTTTAAGGTAGTTTTCTCAACTAACTTTGTACTTGCTCACTGATAAAAATACAGGAATCAGAGCCAATTTTCTTCCCTGAGGGTATAATTGGAACTTAAATTTTATTCATGTGGGAATCAGTTTCTACCCAGGAATACAGTGAGGGAAGTTACAGGCAGCAATAGCTGGAGACAAGGCTGTGAAAAAGAGCAAGAGTTGTAACTTTCTGCACCAGTGGAGTAACAGATCTTAGGAACTGAGGTAAAGGACCCCATGGCTACTAGTTCCACGGAAGAATTTGTTTAAAAATTGAGTACTTATAAGTAGGGACCAAAATAAGAAGGCAGAGATACTTTTCCAAAGAAGAATGCTTTTCATTATATTGGACTCCATATCCTGTATTTTTTTCATGGAATTGGATTTTAAATATTTGAAACATGGACAATTATTAGATACTCAAAATGCACTAGTTGAGATAATGGTGGACATCATATTCACTTCCAGTGTGTAAAGAAAGGCACCCCAGAAGTTTGCAGCCCTGAAGGATGTCCTGGCCCAGTTTCCCAGGTCTTTGTCACCTAGTCTCAGACTCATGTGATGACACTTTGTATTGCTTTCTAATTCTGTTTCACACTATTAATTGTGCTCAGAAAAATGTACCTGATCCTTATGCTGTGAGTCTTGTTTAGTCCCAACAGCTGCAAAAGTACTAACCCATTAACAAGCATTTCAAAGTGAGCCAAGTGCTACGCTCCAGTAAATGCAATAGACACTACCCAGAATGGGAATTCTCCATCACTCACAGTGGGAACTGTGGGAGGATGTGTTCATGCAGACTAAATATGTCCCACTAAGGCCAGAAATTTAAAAAGGTATGTGTTGCTATATTACTCTTTAAAGTCTTTTCTTCTCAATCCTCCTCCCCTGCTGCCTCCTGCTGATTCTGGCTCTTTTGCAAAGCAATTAAGAATGTAAATATACACACTGAGTTAAAACACAACTGAGCTCAGTGCCAATTTAATTTGAGCGTCTGAAAAGGAAACATTCAGCTTTTGCAGTGGCCTCCTGCTAACAGTCCATCCCCAGTGACTTTCTCTGTGAGGGGCTGATCCAGCCTGAGGACCAGCAGGTGCACACCGGTTGCCAGGCACTCCATGTCCACAGCACTAAGGTGGGCCCCACACTCAAGGAAACAGGATGCAAACACAGGTTTTCTGAACACCACATTGGAACCCAATTTCAGGGTGCCATGGGAGCTCCTGCTTGAGACAAATGGCTCTGAAAAATCCAGCTGGATTCTGTCAGGGCAGTATTGGAAACACTGATCTACAGGAGATAGGAGGAAAACATTATTTGATCCTGACAAATAACCCTAGGAGAGGGATACTATCCTTATCCATACTCCAGAAAAATTAATTTCATGAAGACTTTTCCCAGAGAGAGACCTTAAAAAGCACATCCCTCTATAACAGTAAAAACAGTAACACTCTCTCTCTCTCTCTCTCTCTCTCTCTCTCTCTCTCTCCATCCCTACCCCCTTCCCTCCCTTCCCTCATCCTCGCAGCAATCCAGTAATCCTGTAAAAGTAAATGAGCATGATCTATGTAGGCTGCTTTAACAACAGCCCCCTCTAGAGGCAAGAAGATGAACCACCTGGAAAATACGTAATTTGGTTTTAACCATTTTCTCATTTTTCCTATTAGCCTTCCTGAAAGCCAAATCAAATAATAAATGTAAGAAGCCCAGGAAATGTTCAGTGAAACCTTTATGGAGTTAAATCAAGAAGTAAGGCTAGTTAAACCACAGATCTATTCCAGATAAACTTCCAATTAACACAGGAACCAAGACTTGTAAAGCTGTCTGATTTTACCATTGCCTGTGCATCAAGATCTTTCCAGTAAATGCCCACAAACACTACCATCAACCACTAGTTTTTCTAGTAATGCTTTCAATTGTAATCAGTATTCAACAGGCAACTTCTGAATTTTTTGATCCACAATTATTTCAATATTCACATTTGTCATGACTCCAGTGAAGGCTTACCCCAGAGCATCAGTTGATCCTAAGTAACTTCCCAGGAGTGAGTGATATTTTGGCCTTAAACTTGGATAGCTCAGTATTGGGTAAGACTTCTGTCAGTTACATAGTGTGGAGGAGTAACTAACGCATCTAGAGTCACCAACAGAACTAAGACTTAAACACAGGCCTGACCATAAAGCCCATGCCAGTGCATTTTTCAAAATGTAGACTGTGGCCTGCTCGAAGCAGATCTGCTTATCAAAAATGTAGATGCCTCGTCTCACCAAAGAATCTTGAAATCAGAATCTCTGGAGGTAGACACCAGGCGCCTACGTTTTTATCCAGCACCCCAGCAATAACACATCCCACAGAGCCATACATCCTCCTGAAGCTAGAGGAGAATTACAGTGCACAGGGTAACAGGGAGGATGCTCTGGCAAGAGGCACATGTGGCTCTGGTATTTCTGCTCAAATCACTGAGCAAGCATGTGATTTTAATGAATACTCAGAATGCCCAAGAAAGAATCGTAACAAGGAGTTTCTGCTGTCTCTGGCCAAGGGAACATTAAATTTGTACTGTTTTCAGGTCTCCAAAGAGAATTTGGCTTATGGGTAAAAAGAGAGGAGTGGGTGGGCATGTAATAAAAACAGAAAGTAATTTGTTGATTTGCTTGAAGAAAGGTGAAAATTTTATTATAGGTCCAAGCCTACAGTTGATCAAAAAAAAAAGTGGAAGCAGGAAAAAGGCAAAAGGAAAAAAACTAGCCTCAGTCCTCACCCATTTTCCTCAGGCATTGAGGGAATATTGCCATTCAGTGATTAATTATAGCATTTCCTGTTGCATAAAATGCTTAACAGCAACTTATTTTTTTTAAAAGCACTCCTCAATAAGGGTTAAATACTTCTCTTTCTAAGACAGTCTGTCCAAAAAAATCCACCATGGA
Source organism: Glaucomys volans (assembly GCA_020662805.1). NCBI lineage: Eukaryota > Metazoa > Chordata > Mammalia > Rodentia > Sciuridae > Glaucomys > Glaucomys volans. Next base: position 131,648 of record JAJEJO010003168.1, read on the forward strand.
AAATTGTACTGAGCACATTTCCCAACTAACCACATTCTATAGAAAATGCTAGAAGAGCTATTCTTTTAAAAAGAACACTCCCTGGAATCCATGGGCCATTATTCTGCCAGGTTGGTGTTCAGGTAATTATAAGATGGATGTGTTTTTCTTCCGCAGTCTCAGGAGGCCCAGGTGCTGAAACAATTGGCAGAGAAGAGGGAGCATGAGCGGGAAGTCCTTCAGAAGGCTTTGGAGGAGAACAACAACTTCAGCAAGATGGCAGAGGAAAAGCTGATCCTGAAAATGGAACAAATTAAGGAAAACCGTGAGGCTAATCTAGCTGCTATTATTGAACGTCTGCAGGAAAAGGTAATCACAACACAGGCCTGAGCAGAAAGATGCTTTCATGTGCAACACAATTGAATGAACCCCATAATTGTGAGCACAAAGACTTTGTCCAAATTTGCTGCATATGCTAGGACAACAGATCCCATGGGGAGGGTCTCAGAGTAGTGTTGGCTCAGTTAAGAGCTAAACCATGGTGGAGAAAGTGAATCCCCACTTTAACACTGAAATTATTTTAAATTTTCCAGCGGTGAATGGGTTCAGTATGGCTAATTCATGCTTTTCAAATGTGTGCTGTTTAAACCTTAAGAAATCAACTACTGGAAAAATATTAAATTGAGACAATTATACATTTGATATAGTAATATTACATTAATATAGAATATTGATGTATATTTCATTTAATTAATATATATTTAATAGAAATATTAAATTGGAAAATACATATTTGTCAGGAAAGACCAGGATATTTAGGTACACTGCTAAACCCATTCTCTCCATTTTGGGAAATCTGCATGGAAAACTGACATATAATAACATTGCATGGAGCCGCCACAAAGACAAGGTAATAGTGGATGTTTGGTTCATCAAATTCTGCCATCTGTTGCCTTTCTGCACATATACTCATACCCATCAATCAGGATGAGCAGTGCTGGAGATCACTGAGAAATATTTGCTCTTTCTATTTCTTATGCTCTGTGCTATCTATCCCCCACCTCGCCCCCCAAAAGCCCTTTCCTTTGAAGTGTAGCTATGGTAATTTAGTTTTTTCCAATTCTAAACATTGGGTTAAGTTCAAAAAATAGGAACTTTGACAAGGTTCTGAGCAGTCACCCTCCTGGCCAGTACTAACAACTGTTAGATGTGAGGTTCCAAGAGAGAGAAACAGGACAGTCCTGTCATCACAGTCCTGGGAGTTTAGACAGATCCACTTCCTGTTTTTTGAGTGTTTCTTAGGAAACTTCATGTTTTCTATTAGAGTTGGACCATCTCATTGAAGGTCCAGGCAGCCTTATTTGGAAGTTCTGGTAATTCTGCATTTTCACTCCCCATCTCTGACTACAAATTCAGGCTACAAGGAAGGATTTTAGCCTTAAAACCCTTTAAAAACTGTAATTTCAAGGTTTTCATGGGCATCTGTGCTTTTAAGGAGTTTTTGTAAGTTTTGCTGGAGAAGGGTACATAGGATCTGACACATATATAAGAGGTTGAGGCTACTATGGACGTAAGCAGGAGCCAGCATAGCCACTGAATGCTTCAGCCACAACCTGAAACTTGAGATTGAAATGTCATCATGCTTTACCCAAATGAGTCAGGTCAGGATTTGTAGGAAACAACAGAATTTGGCTCTCAGCAGGTTACACATGTAGTGTCAAAACAAATGCTTTACTGAGGTACAGAAGAGGAAAGGTCTGTTTGCTAAGACATATTCCCCTGACCTTGAGCCAGTCAGTCTTCCTCCAGTTACCCTCCATTCATGCTTTCCCAGAGAACAGAGGAAATTCTTGCTTGACCAATGCTGGTACCATGGACAGCAGAAAGTCACTGTGAGCTCTATGAGCTATACCTGTGACTCACTTTCATTTCATATTCTAGGCCCTAATAAAAATCAAGTGCAGTTGCTTGGTATGGTATATTGCTGATTTTATTCCAGCTTTCTCAATTACACCTTTAATATCCAATGCAAAATTTGTATCATTGACAGTCCAGGAGCACTATTTTATTTTTAGATTTTACCTATGCATATCCTTCCTGATGTGAACTATAGAATTGTTCATAAAAATTGATATTTTAACCAGTATTTCCAGAAGTACTAAATTTAAATAGGCAATTTTTTTCCTCCATGCTTTTTAAATGTTCACCATCTCCAGCCCAACTCTTTTCCCACCCAAACAGAGTCCCCCCCTCAAACACATATATTCTTATCTACATACAACTTCTGCAAATAACCAACCCATGGAGGGTTTTAGACTCCTGGCATCAAGCTGCAGATTCTCCAGGTATGATTTTATATATATATATATATATATATATATATATAGTATACCTTTAAATATATATATATATATATATAAAGTATACCTTTAAAAAGTATACCTTTTTAACTGTCCACATGATTCCAATCTGCAGCCAGGTTTGAGGACTTGTGGTTTGTAGCCAGCTCTGATTTGAAATCTCTGCCATCAGTATTCTATCCCATGGTCAAATAATGCAACCAGCATCATTTCTAGGACCTCATTTTCTTCTGGTATTCCATAGCTAAAGAGACACTTTTTAAATCTAATAGAATCTTTGGCCATTGTCAGCCAACATCTCTTATTTCTTCAATAAAGTAGAGATATTCCTTAATAAGTAACAAAATAACTTCCATTTGATGTTTTAAATAGATTGTAGATTTGGTGCAAAATTGTTGTTATATATTGTGTCTTTGTATAGACTAAAACTACTAAGTAGTTTTTTGTATAGACTAAAACTACTAAGTTTTTTGTTATGATCACTAGCTAGCCTTTTGTTCAAACAAAATTACTCTTATGAAATTAGAAATTTAAAAGATCAATAATAATTCTGAAAAATGTGTAAAACTGACCATATATCATAAGCACTTCTGAAATCTGCCACATTAAATGATGATTACTTCAGAAACAACACCTATTAATGAGTTAATTCTTCAATTAGTATTTATGAAGTCCCTACTATGTGTTCAGGAACCTAAAAGGGAGTGTAACATCAAAAAATATTTACCAACCATCTCTTTCCTGATGCAGACAAGATAAAATACATCACTAAATAGCATAGTGCCCACAATTAGAGAACAAGATGTGTAGATCCAATTCAGTCAGTAAAGACCAAGACTCTGAAGAATATCAGTGAAAGCCAATCCACAGCAAGGCTGCCACACCAGGAAAAACACCTGTCCTGCCAGCAGGAATGATTAGAGAGACACTATCTTCTTCCCCTGATGAGATCCTTCCTCCCTTGAATCATTCACAGCATCCTGCTGCAAATTCTCCCCTGTTCCACCTGCCTACCCAACTTACAATATCATAATAAATACCAACAATATCGGGGTGTTCCAGAGCAAGAGAACTAAATCAGACAAGCGTGGCAACTAGTTCACCCTATCCAACCACAAAGGATGGTGCTCAGAAAAAAAAGACATGGTCTCAGAATAATTGGTAATAATCTAACAAATGTGAAGCAAATGCATCATAGCCTTTGTTCTAATGAAAACAGCATCACTTAATATGATGTAGCCTAAAATGATAAAAATATATTTGTCTTCAGGGAATGAGATCCTGTGATTCTTTTCCTTTGAGTGATTTTGATAACATAGGACTCTCTAGGTATAGTTTTGAACCATTCTCAATTTGTATCTGTTGTAACCTTACATTCTTCTCATCTGGCTGGCATTTTGTTTTCTTATCATTCTGATTTACAAGTGCATGTGTGAATGGTGGTGTAGCCATTTACTATTGAACATGTGACGAATGAATAATGAAAGGGGAAAGGAGATTAAAACTAACCTTTATTGATTGCTCACCATAGGCAAGGCATTTTTTGCATTTACTGTCATGTTTAATCCAAACAACACTAAAAGGAAATACTGTTAGTATCATCATTTCACATCTAAGAAGCCTGGTCCTTTCTTAGAAAGTTTAAGCCATTTGGCCGAGGCCAAAAAGCTAAGTATATTGCACAATCTAGACTGGACTGCTTATCTTTAACTCCAAACTTTTATATTAAGCTAAGGTTGCTACTGTTTATTAGTCATCAAACACTGCATCAAAGGAAAGGACGGGCAGTTGCACTCCATGGCTACCCACGACCCCATGGCCACCATTGTCTTGACGTTTGAAAATGGGAAATCTCTGGGCTCTCATGACTCACCTCTGACCCCTCTTTCATATTAAAGAAAGATTCCTGATGGCATCAACTTCATTTTGCATTTATATAGACTCGAGTAACAAAATAACACAGATAGAATTAAAACCGTAGGTCATCTAGTTGAAGCCCCTTGATTACATTTGATATCTAGTGAAATTAAAGGGACATTAAAAGTCAAAGGAAAAAAGACACCTTATAGTTCTTACCTTCCAGTGGAGAAACCTACTCAACTTCATTTTTAGAGGACCAGAATTTTTCCTAAACCACCTTTAAGACATTTTTTCATATCAAAAAAATAATTGCATACAATGCAAAAATACTATTTATGACACTTCCCTCTTACTGAAGCGAGGAAGAAGGTTAATTGCAGAAACCTTGTAAATGTAGATATTTGGGTCTGTCTAGCCAAGACGTTCTGATACTACCTGACCAATTTTAGGAGCCCAATAATGAATTGAGTATTATCAAAGAACAGTATTCTGGATGAGTGTCTTAGAGTCTCTCAACTGCCTTAGGAAATTCTGGACTGCAGGTTTTCTAATAATAACAGTTTATTAATAAGAAAAGCAGACGATGCTAACAATTGCATGTCCCTGTATGTCTGCTTTTGGTTCTCTAACAAGTTGATGTAAGTTGCATTAACATTTCATGAATATATGTTTAATAATTGGTATGTAAATTTTTCAAATAATAGATTGATTAAAATGCCTGAAAAATAATATTGTAGCAACTCGGAATTATGAATCTAAATTTCCTTTTTCTCATGTTATCTAAAGCTCACAAATTACATTTGTTTTTCCCTATGGCAAAATTCATTTCTTTGCAACAAATTTTGAGTGTAATAAAAAGTACATCCTAAAGGAGATTAGTAATACTAATTATAATGCTTCCTCTTATGAAGGTGCATTTATATGAATCTTTAAGCTTGAGGATTTGTGTTTTTCTAGCCCAGTGATGGTCTAGGCTTTTCTCAGTTTTCCTAAGAACTCAGAACTCAATAATTGTCATTTCATTTTGCATGAGAAAAAAATTTTGCTGCATCTTTTCCTTATAATAGATGAACAAAAAGAGAATCAGCTGCATCCATGCTAATTTCCCCAGAGTCATTTCCAAACAGGAGTTAATTTCTCTATACATGCCTCTTCTCCCTTTTCTTCATGGTTTTTGAAGCTCATTTGAGCCAATTAGATAAAAGTGCTCAGAAACTGTCCCTCTAGCATCCTGATTCCTCCAATTCTGTATCACTGAAGTAAGTGTCCTCTGCATTTTTCTTCTAGAACCTACACTTGAGAAGACTCATTTTCCCTCACTCCTATGCAACTGTCATTTCACCCTAACATTGAGATTGCACAGCGGTGGTTAGAGAGGGATTGTATAACTGGGTTCTCTGGGTTTGAATCTTGGTTTACCACTTGTTAGGTAAACTTGAGCAAGTGATGTAGCTTTTGGTGCCTCAGTTTCTTCTTCTGTAAAATGGGGATGCTAAAAGAGTCTGTCTGATAGAATTGCCACGAGGATTAAGGAAACTGATAAAAGTAAAGTCTGAGTTGAGACAGGCCTGGTGCATATTAAAAGCCTAATACATGCTCAGTATTATAATCTAAAGAATGCTGTAAGTATATAATCCTTGAAGTGAATTGAGTTTAATAATAATCTGGCCAATGTCATTGCCCCAAACTAAAGGAAAGTACAGAACTTAAGAAATTTCTGGAACTTTGTATAAACAATATACTAAATAGAATAATAAATAATAGTATTAATAATTAACATTTGTAAGTTCAGTTTAATACACATTTGGCACCTATTATATACAAAACAATATACTTATAATCATCCAATGTAGAATCAAGCATTAAAAAATACTGAATCCATCTTTCCCCGTCAGTTTTCTCAGAAGTTCAGTTCAGGGCTAGTGCCTCCGTCCCTCACGGTAATAAACATCCACCAGTCCTGTGCTGTGTGCAGAGCACTCCGTTAGGCCTGCAAGTGTATCAGAAATGAAAAACACAGGACAGACCCTCAGTAAGCCTGGAGTCAACTGTAACAGATGAGGCAAGAACAGGAATGCTCGCAAGTTCATTTATGCCACATAAAAGGAAAGATTTGTTATGCAGGTGTTCACATAGAAGGTGAAATTACTTAAACCTATAGTCTCATGAAAATCTTCATGGAAATAGGGACAACTGCCACAGGGCTTAAAGAGTAAGGTTCCACTGGAACTAAGAATATCTAGCATGAAAATACAATTCCAGGGGCTGGAGTTGTGGCTCATGTGGTAGAACGCCTGCCTGGCATGTGTGAGGCTCTGGGTTTGATCCTCAGCACCACATAATAATAAATAAATAAAATAAAAGGTACTGTGTCCATCTGCAACTAAAAACTATGTGAAAAATATTTTTAAAAAGAAAATACAATTCCATTAAACAGAAACATCATGTAGGTATAGGAAAAGACTGGATGCTAAGACAGGAAAAGTCATTAGAAGGAAACAACAGATCAAGAGTTTAGGAAACAATATGAAAGGTCTTCTTCCTGGATCTAATCTTTCCAAAGTGTCCATCAGCAATGATAAAGACCTTAAAATATTAGGGAAAAGGAAAGACACCATTTAAAAAATGATAGTGAAACCAACAATTCAATATTTTATTGCTATTCTCTTGATTTATACAGAATCCGTTACATTCAAAATCCCTTTAAGTCATATGACTTTTTGATCATAGTTTAAACCAAAAAAAAAAAAAGCTTTAAAGGCACTATAAATCTGGTAAAATCCTCTAATGTGAAATTTCTCAGTGCCCACATTTTCCCTTTTTGTGAAATGAAAATGTTGTAAAGGTAGACTTCAAACTGGGTTACTTCCAGTCATGTGCTCATTATGCAGAGGATGGAGCAGGCCATCCTGCTCTGTGTGACCCACACAGCACAGCTCTGTGACATTCTCTCCCTTTGGTGTTTTCTAGGAGAGGCATGCCGCGGAGGTGCGCAGGAACAAGGAACTCCAGGTGGAACTGTCTGGCTGAAGTGATGGAGGGTATGGCACGCCCCACCGATAGTAAATCCCCCTGCCTATATTATAATGGATCATGCGATATCAGTATGGGAAATGTATGACATGGTTTAAAAAGAACTCATTATAAAAAACAAAAAAAAAAACAGAATCAAAAATTTAAAAAAAGTCAATGCGGTCTCTTTGCAGAATGTTTTGCTTGATGTTTAAAAAATACCTTGGATCTTATTTTGTAAATACTTACATTTTTGTTAAAAAATACAAGTATTGCATTATGCAAGTTATTTCATAATCTTACATGTCCTGTAACAGGCTTTTGATGTTATGTCTTTCCACTCAAATGGATTTGCAAGGTCTGTTCTTTTTGAAGCTCCCCATGTCTAACTCCATTCCTTGCCCTTTTCATTCTAACAGAAAAATGAGGTCAGTAGACAGTCTATGGTGCTAGAAACCCACCATTGCCTAATGACCTAGGTGACTTTGTAGTCTCTGAGCTTGACCAAGACCATACCTAGACCACAGTTATTGACTCCACATGAACCTCCACATTTGTTTGCTCATAATCTACTTACTGCCTAGAAACTACAAACCAGGCTAAGAAAAACCACCAGTCATAGCATTTACTTCTGCTTCTCCTGGATTATGTGCTACAAATGTGCTTTGGCTTTAGAAAGGGATGGATGAGAAGACAGATCTGAGATCAATCCGGGTAGAAGCAAAAGGTTGAACCTTTTAAAGTGCTGAACACAAATCCACATCCAAATGGTTCAAGCAGCCGCAAAAATCACTCTTCATAAAGTGGGCTGACTTCTCTAGTTTAAGTTCTTTTGATGGAATGAATTAATTAATGTGTCAGGTGGCTTATTTGTGGATGCCATGATTGATGATGTTCATTTTAAGCTTTTACCTATAGTACAAGTACATGATGCTACTGAATATTTTTCCACTTGGAAACTGTGAGCTGGTTGTTGCATTCAAACACAAACAAAATCAAAAGCACTGCGGACTTCCACTCAAGCTGGTCTTTCTTCCCCAGTGTGAGGCAATCCTGCCTATTAAAAAAAAAAAAAAGAAAAAAGAAAAAAAATCACTCCATCTGTGAAGCTGATGCAGTCAAAGGGGGCTAGGCAGGGCATTTGTGCCAACTAAGAGAATAACCAGATACCCACCATAAGTACCTATCGCAGTTTTGAAGTCGTTTCTCCCCCAACTCCCACCTCCCAACTCCTGAAGGTTGCTGCCTGCATATATACTCTTCATTAGTGCTATTTTCCTGTATGTCATTGTGAGCAAGCTGTGATTAATAAAGAATTGGAGTTCTGTGAACTAATAAAGGTTTGGTCTGTTCTCTTGACCCTTCACATTCTAACCCTGGAATTCCAATCTTAAAAAGGTAGCCATTGGATTGGATGCTCTCACAAGCAAAGAGACAGTTCTGCACTGGAGGGAAGCCAGGGCACTGCTGACCACTTCCCTTCTGCAGCAGCAGGCCACTCCTCTTTGCCCCTCCCTGGGACAGGCCCACTGGTGAGAGTCTTCAACCTCTTCCTCTGAACTACATAGAGGCTGAAGGAGAAACTAAAAGCTCAGACTGATACGGCCAGGGAAGAGAGTCCCTCAGCCCTAGGAGGTTCCAGGCACCTTCCCAAGTCCTCTCTTATCACCCACAGGACACCTCCCTCAGCCTGGGCCGTCTGTTAAAATGTGATTTCTCTGCCATACTGCTGAATTTTGTACTGCCAATAAGCACTTTGCACACATGGACACAGCAGGGTCCTGTCACTGGCCCAGATGGATCTTGCAGGACCAAAGGAACAACATCCAGTTTTAACAGAAAGTCATAAATAATTGAAACCACACAGATTTATGAATAAGCGAATTGGGTTAATGTCCCCAAGACCACTAACAAGCCAAGTGTAGCACTGAGGCCACCTGGTCTCTATCTCAAATATCCTTTAGTATTTGTCAGAACTTAACACTGCAACAAATGAGACAAATGCTTTAGAACATCAGCGCTTCTGTTTAGCCTGCAATAAGCTCTGCTTTCACAATGATTTATATAAATTAGTTCTGAAAACAGATGATTTTCCTTGGGCCAGACTCTGTAAAGACCTGGGAACATAAACATAAATGGTCACCAGCTCATAGTCTAGTAGCTTATTTTGGCCTGAAAATAGCAAACAGGGCTGTGTTGGTCAGTCCATGCAGCATATGAGGGAAAACAGAACATTGCCATAAAGCTTTCTGGAATTTTACAAATAACTGACAGAACTCAAACTACTGTGAGAGCCCCTGAACTGCCATCACTGACCAGTCCTACTGCTTCATCTCAAGTCTTACCCCCACTTCACACCTTCTAATTAAGTGAAGAAACAAAGACCCAGCCAGCTATTAGTTTACTCCAGGCAACAACCACTTCTCATGATTTCTCTCCTCACTAATAGTTCATCAGCAGACCACTCCCACATCTCACCTCTTTAGTGAGGACAAGTTATGTCTATGAAGCGCCCCTAGACCAGCCGTCCTCAAATCTGAGCATGTCTCAGGATCATCTGGAGGGCTTATTAAAAGCAGATTCCTGGGTCCCACCCTAGAATTTTTTATTCCTATCTGTGCCAGAGCCTGGAATTATGATGCCTGTATAACTCAACCGCTATGGACAATGAAACTGATCCAGTGTGTGACTTGCAGTGGCTACTGCACCAAGGGCGCCTAGTTTAGTCAGAGCATGTTCCATGACAGGTGGAGCGTAAACAGAAGCTTATTCAACCTTATTTGGTCTGTTCTCTTGCCCCTTGGAAGTAGAAGAAATCTAAAAAAGAAAGAAAATGAATAACTACATTTTGCAGGATACTGAAACAAGGAAAGGAATAATGCAGCTGGGGGCTGGGCAGGGCTGAGAAGCCGGTGAGGTTGGGGGGGAATTGGCTGGCACCTCTCACATAGCACGTTATTTCAGTAGGCCTTAAAAAGTTCTAAGATGCTCCCAACCTTTTCAGAACTGACCTAACCTCTTTGCAGGGATGATATCAGTCTGTGAATTATCCAGTGCATAGCTCATTCCACTTAAAGATGCTTTTAAGAGTCTTGGTTTCCTCAGTGCTTTGTTTAACTTCTCTAAATGTCTTTGAAATGTTCTGTGAAAATTCACAAAATCACATTGATTTGATGATTCATCCATCTCTCATATCTCTTCTATACCCCCAAAATGTATGGAACAATTGAATATTGACAAATGGTGAAAGCCCTGTTATTTTATTACTATAAAAAATACCTGAGATCATCAACTTACTTTAAAAGGTCTGTTTTGGATCACAGTTTTGGAGGTTCCAGTCCATGGTCATTGGCCCCTTTACTTTTAAGGACCTGCAGAGGAATAGCACACCATGGCAGAAAACACAAGGCAGAGCAGCAATGCTCAACTCATGTCCAGGAAGCGAAAGAGAGAGAGGAAGGGAGTAGTTCCCACAATCTGCTTCCAGGGCACACCCCCAAAAACCTACAGACCTCTCTCTAGGCCCCACCTCTAAAGTTTCCACCACCTCCTGATAGCACCACAGGCTAGAAACCAGTCCTTTAACATGTGGACTTGGGGGACACTCCAGATCCAAACTATAGCGCCTACCTTTGGGCTCTTTGCCAGCCTCCATGATGCGTAAGAAGAGAAAGCAAAGTAAGAAATGTATCAATAGGCATATCAACACCATCCCTGGTCTCCTACTGAGGGAAAGAATGAGAAGGTGGAAACGTGGCATCCTTGGTTTCAGCTCCCGCCTCTCATGTTCCCAGCCCTGGACAACACGATCATCCTTGACTTCTAAGCAGGCCATTTGCTGAAAATTGTTGAAAATTGTTAAGGCAAACACAGAGCCCAAAGCAAAGCTTACCCAAGAGCTCCCAAATTACCTCATAGTTATCTTGGATTCCTCACTGTCCCCTATGAATCATGCCCAACTGACCATTAAATAGCATCAATCTGACCTCCACAGTTACCTCATTCATTGCTGTTTCTACATCCACGACTATTGCCTACTTGGCCCCTATTAGACTGACTCCAGCCTCCTCACATGTCTTTGCTCCAGACCGCAGGCTCCCCTACAGACTTCTCACTGCTTCACACTGCACTTCCCCCTTACATGAAGAATAGAATCTACACTCCTCTGCAAGGCTACCCACTGGAAAGACACCATCTTTCTTCATCCTCATGAATGTTACTCCCTTTGCAAACAAAGTATTCATTCTAACATGCCAATAATGTAACATTTCAGTCCTCCATGCACATATCGTAATCTCTGTACAGAGGTATTGTCACTACAATTTAAGTCAGGAAGAGACTACTACTAGATTTTTAAAAAGTATATAAGTGAATTAAAATTGAAAAGTTTTGCTTCATACTCAAGCTACATGGCCAACATGTGCCACTGTGGACTGTTTCCTGGGTCTTTTCTCACTCTGAGGCCAAAGACCAACAGAGCTGCCTCTGTCTGGAGTGTTGCTGGTCACCATGGAAGAGAGAAAGAACAAGCAAGGTAAATCACGCACTGGCTCTCTTAAAGCTTTCATGTAGCACACATCAGATTTTATTAAGCAAAGCAAGTGATAGGATCCCATTTGACTCCAAAGAGGAAGAAAATATAATCTAATCATAGACTCAGGAGGAAGAAAGCCAGAAATACTTGGTGCACTGCACCAACACCCACCACCCTGTTGGTCACCAAATATGCAGCTCACTCTCCTCCCTGCATGTAAAGTACACTCACATAGTCCTCAAGACATAAAACTGCCAAATCCCATTTGGTCATGGCATCAGACTCAATGTGCAGGATCTCTGGGTGCTGCAGATTCTCTTTCCCTCTCCCCATTGGTCCTCTTTACCAGAAGCAAAAACATCAAAAACACAAGTCATCTTTCCCCACATGGTGATACTCGATAGAATAATCACAATGACCGTCCTCATTCCAAAGGGAAGAATGGGAGATGCACAGAATTCAATGATCACAGAGTTCCAGGTGTCCCAGTGCCGGGTATTATGAGGACCTCTACCCTTGGAATAGAGAGTGCTCCTTGATTCTGCCTCTATTCTACTCTCAGGGAGGAGCTCCCCAGGCCTTTGTTCTCCAAAGCACAGCTCTGTCCTCTCAGCAGTTCTTCCAGGTCCTTTATTCTCCTTGGCTACATTTACAGGGGCATTGGGAATACACCCCCTCCCCCTGGAATCTGAGCAGCTTTCTCAACCTGCTTGCTGCACACCAAGCTTGGGGACCCAAGGATTTTTACCTTTCATTGATTGCCATATTGGCCTAGGTCCTGGCAGGAAATAAGAGCACACCACAAAGAAGGAAGTGAAGAAAACCTAATGGCCATTCTTTAAAAGGGGGGTGAGTAGTCTAAGAGAAACCAACAGAGGACAGTGAAGCACCTAGGAAATGCAAACATGGAGAAACCATTTCCAGCCATGGCCTCATGACCCAGGGGATAGTAGGAGCTATAGAAGACTGCCTGACCAGCAGCCATGGACTTCAGAGAGGAACTCAGTCTCTAAAAAGCAGTCTGGAGAGGAAGGACCTGGGGAATAAATAACTGAACATCTTTCTTCTTTCACCCTTTAATCTCTAGCCAAGACCTCACATTAGCTAACTCCGACCAAAAATCAGAGGACAAGGAAGTCCAATTTAATACTGTATGAGGCTGAGCAGGATGAAGCAAGGCAGAGAGAACCTGGAGAGGCAGAGGACATTTCCTGCAGTCCAGATGGCAGACAGTGATCAGCACTAATGACAACTATAATCCTCTTCTACTTGGTTGTCATTAGTACTGTTGACTAATATTGCTGGATTTTCTCCTTCTGAGATTGCACTTCCTCTACATGTTCAGCTGGGTATGGCTTGTGACTTGTTTTGGGCCAATGAAATGTGAGCAGAAATAATGTGAAGGTTTAAGAGGCAATTCGCAGTTCACTATGCCCTCTTTCCCTCTGTTACTGTGACCTGGAATAAAGATGAAGTGGCACAGAGTACCTCCACAAGAGACACACAGCGTCTCTGAGAATTAAGCTCTGAGCTCCATGCTCCTGGATTTTTGAGTCATTACTGGCTAATAAATACTAGATGGAAACTCTTTTCACCATCCTGCACACTGGGTAGCCAGCCATGTCATCTCCAATCCCAAAGCTCGTGTTGAGGGCTCAAGGGAGTGTGATTGTTTCTCTGTTTTTCAGCAGCTTTCCAGTGGCTTACATATCTTCTGTTCACTTGAGCCCTAAATGCCAAGAAGCTAATTAAAGCTATGATATTTGGAGGGAGGGCTGATCTGCCAACTGAGCTATTTATCTCAGAGTCTGAAAGGCAGATTAAATTTTGTCATTGGTTTATTTTGGCAATAATCACCTACATTGGTTTAAAGGGCAAGAGAGAAAAGTGGAAAAAAACTGTATAGAACTCTAATATACAAAAGCTTCACATGTAAAATCATGTCCACCACCTCGGACAGTTACAATTTTCTAACATCCGATTCCCATGGCTGACGCTTCAATGGACTCTTTCATATGTTAAATGGTGAAACACAATTTACTAACCAACCACCATTACAGGGTTAGGGCATTTGGAGAAACTGAGGCAGCATGAAGACTACACTTTAAGCCTTGATTCTTGAGATCAAGTCAGAAAAGTTTCATACCCACCATGCAGAGTCACGGACACAAGTTTATTGAAGGGATAGGAAAAAAGAAAGGGGACACTCTCAAGGGAGAGAGTGGGTCCTCTCAGAGAGGAAAGAGACATCATGCTTCTCTTGCACTCCAGTTTTACTGGGGATGGCAGAGAGGTTTCCAGATAGTTCCACCCAGATTTACCTCTTGACTTTTGACTGGCAGCAGAATGACATCAGACTTTCAAGTCCCCACTACCATGACAACTCTAGGTCACTTTGGCCCACACTGACTGGTTCTAATTGGATTCTTAACCATAAATTCTTACAGATTTTATGGTTAGGAGTAATTATCCTTATCTTCCTGAGTTTCAGGAACTGGTCTGGGCAAAGGGTCACAAAGGTCTCCTCCCTTCAGGGTAACTTGGGTTCCTCTTATCAACATTATTTGGAGCCTGCATTTCTCCTGCAGATAACAGGTAGTTTTCTGAGGAATGTGACATATCCTGTCCACTTAAGCCAGGCAGGGCTGCTGGTAAATTGCTTCTTAGAATGAAACAAATCAGCACAGTGGGCGGATTTCATAGAATTATCCCCTTAGATGCATGTTCCCACCTCTCGAATCTGTCCATCCCCTAATGCCACTAGCACGAGTACTGTCTCCAGAATAAGTCCATCTAAATCAATGGACACTCCAAGAAAGTCTTTTTTAAACTTGCTTGTGATAAACAGGTTACCCTAAATATCATTAAGTAAATAGATCGACCCAACTCTGTAAACTATGTGACAGACACTGTACTAGACCAAAAATATTCAACACACAGCTATTGACATTATCCCCCTTCCCTCTTTTTGACTCATTTTCAAATCCCCTCCTTCTCCCTCTCCCCACACTTTCTATGGAGTCCACCTTGTACCAGGGGACAAGGATGTGAAGGATATTTTAGAGGTCAAATCCAGATCCATCAGGACCTCCCCCACTAACTTTCAGATTTGTATTAAGCGCTCAGGTTATTAAAGAAAAATAAATGGTATCCTCTCTCCTATTCCAATCCTATTGCCATATGTTTCCTGCCCATCACAGTCATGCTTCTGGAGCTCTTCCTTCACCTCCCACTCACCCCTTAATCTACCACCATCTGCCTTCTGTTCTCACCTCCCCAAGGAAGCTGCTCTCACCAGTGCTAATAACCTCTTTGTTTTTACACCCAATAGAAATTCTTAATCTGGCCAAATACTACTCAGGATCAGCCCCAAACGCTACCTTCTCTCCAGAACTGTCTTTAACTCTTCACACCCCACTAGGATGGCAAGCCAACTCACCTAGATGCTCCCAAAGCATCTTGTGCAAAATAGTTAAGTGGTCTAGTGCATGGACATTCAGGTTTAAATTCTGGCTCTACTATTCCTAGTTCTCTGACTCTGAGCAATTTGCATATCTTTTTAAAATTTCTTTACCTATACGTTGATGACGATATCAAAGTAAATACGTACAGTTGATGAAATCATTGTTCTCGATTCTTCACTTGTCCCTGTACCCTTGACTTTGCAGCATCTCCCACTGCAGGAAGCCTATATTGTTGACCATCTAAACTAGTCCTTTGTCTGACATAAAGCTTACAAAGAGAACCAGGAATGGTAAAGCCAGAATTTAAACCCGAATGCTCATGCCCAACCCATTGATGTTGGGTTTGATCACACATCATACTTTAGCCAACAGAATAATCATGGATTTGAAGTATGTAGAAGCTTACATATACAGAAGTTTGGCAGCTTACACTCCTATGATCTACCATGAGGACATATCTTAGGGAAGCTGCTGGAACAAAGACACTGTGAGACCTGTGGAGCAGACTAGAACCCAACCAAAAGCCTGGAACCATGCCAGCTGACCAGCAGCCTGAAAATAGAATATGCAGGAAAGGAAATATCTGTTTTCACTAGCCTCAGGGGTTTGGAACGGTTTGTTACAGCATTATTATGAAATGATTCATATAAGACCTATAAAGATTGCTGAGAAAGATGAAATGAACTAAGGTAAAAGGGTTTAGCACAGCACTTACTACATAATAAGTATTTAATAATTATTAATTATTAATATGCACTGGACTGTATTGTAGTTTCTGTTTGCTTAGCTGTTTTTCTCATTTAGCCACAATCTCCTCTGAAGCACAGTCTCTAATTGGTTGTTGAATCCTTAGTAAGTACTTAGCAAATGTTCAGTTCACAGTATGGAGTAAGCGGTTAAATAAACAAAACAAATTAATGAATCCAAATGAGAAAAAAAAAAATTTAGAGCAACGCTTGACCCATGTAGACAGTTAATTATTAATTCCCACCTCCTCTCCCTCCTCCAAAGTCTGATAGTGTCTGCTTGATTTTATGTTATCTGAGCTTGAAATTAAGCTTTATGTCATACAAAGGACTAGTTTAGATGATCAGAAAAATAGGCTTTTTTCAAGGAAAAGGAAATCTTTCTAACACCTAGCAATAGACAAAAGCAGAATCAGATCTCTTGGAGCAACTCCTTGACTAAGAATCTGATGTCAACCCATCAAACCAATTCCCACCCCAGACTGCCTGGCCTGGCTGCCAGTTCCAGCTGAGAGTCACTTAAAGCAGCAGTGAGGCCAGATCTTCAGAGCCTGAAGCTCCAGTTCAGTCCTGATGACACGGAATCTAGCTGAACAAAACTGTTTTCGGAAATGGCAAAGTATACATCAGTACTCTTCATAGAGTTTGGTAACAATTAAATCCCCAGTGCATTTGTGCAGCAAGCACCCTGTGTATTGTCTCCTTAAACATTCAATTCCCTCTGTAAACATTCTCTTTCCCAATGGAGAGCTCCATCTCCCTGAGGACACTGCTTCCTCAGCAGGCTTCTCAAGAAGCTGTGCCAAGTATCTTCCCTGCTGGGTTTGCCACTTCTGGAACATTCGGGGTCCTTCCTAGAATACCCATTCTTGAATTTCCTGTCACAGACTATTCAACCTCTTCTCTTCATGGTTGGTGTTCACCAGCAAGCCCCAGGTCATTTCCCTCAGTTTCCATGATTTTAGTTCTTGGATCAGTTACTCTCTCCAATGTTCTGTCCTAATGACTCCAACAACATCCACATACAGCAAGTTTTCACATTCTGTTCTGAGTTCCTTGATCCCCTACCCCATGATCTTGTTCCTCCTCTTTCCCTCCTCAGCCACTCAGCCCCACAGTTATTCCCTAGACCTTATCATTATCAAAACCCACAATCCCTCTATTATCTCCATTCCATGTCCTGACCACCTTCTCCTGTCTCCAGCCAAATCCCTATCCTTCAACCACACTGGGACACATATGTTCTACTAATAGGACATTTTCATGTGCCTTATTTTCTTTAGTCATCACTTCCTCTTTGCTGATCTTAACTTCTAGCCATTTAATCATTGCCATCTCTTATGCATATCCCTGTGACATTCTCTCTCTCTCTCTCTCTCTCTCTCTCTCTCTGTCTTTCATTGTGTTGCTCTTTTGGCCAAATCT
This sequence comes from Glaucomys volans, assembly GCA_020662805.1. Lineage (NCBI taxonomy): Eukaryota > Metazoa > Chordata > Mammalia > Rodentia > Sciuridae > Glaucomys > Glaucomys volans. The sequence goes on from JAJEJO010003168.1 coordinate 149,028, forward strand.
ATGACACAAGCTGAACTTGCTCTCCATCTAACCCATGCCTGTGCCTCTGCATATGAATGTAGTTGCATAAACCACACATCTATGTTCTCTGTTCATGAATATGAACTTCAAGCATGCCCTTAATTTTCCCAGCAATAACATTTTATTTTTGTATTCTTATTCTTATATTTCTTAAGCTTCTTCAAATTTCCAAAACCTTCTTCCCTATCCTCACACTCAACTGATGCCTCTCCGTTTTACTTGACTGAGAAAATGAAGCAGTTTAGAATATCATTTCCATAGAGTTCTATCTTACTCCATATTGCTATAACAAAATACCTGAGGTTGGATGACTTATAAAATGAAGAAGTTTGTTGGCCCACAATTCTGGTGATTGGAGGATCCAAACAGCATGATACTGGCAACTTGGTGAAAGCCTCCCTTACTGTATCACAACATGAAAGAGAAGCAGAAAGGGAACTGGCTCTGGCAGAAGGGGTCAAGCAGGTGGGGTGGCCTTGATTTAAAGCAACCCGCCCTCTCAAGAATTAATCCAGTCATGTGAAATTTAACCTACTCCCATAAGACTGGCACTAATCTCTTCCAAGGGTGGTGCCCCATTATCTGACCATCTCCTCTACCCTCACCTTTAAAATTTCCACCACTTCAATACTTCAAGCTTACAGCACGTGAACTTACAGAGGACACACTGAAACCACGTGCAAACCACGGCAACTCCCACCACCACACCTGACTGTCCACCACACTGGGCTCTGCCTTCACCCTACCACGACAGGTGAGAGAAGCAAAGCCAGGGGGTCCCAGCTCCTCTCACCATCTCATATACATTGCTCCAGGAATTCTCTTTCTCCCTCCTATTTCATCATTCTATTCTTTTTGCATCAGCACGAATACATGCTATTCTTTCTTCCATCTTAAACAAATTGTTTGATCCCATTTTTCCCATTAGCTATTGCTCCCCTTTGCAACAAAACTTTTGAAGCATTGCCCACACTCAACGGCCTCCATTTCTCCCCCTCCTGCTCTCATGAACCCTCTCCAAGAAGGCTCTCACCCCCATTCCTTTGGACCTCCACTATTCTTGACAGTTAATGATGACTTCCATGATGCTGGATCCAATGGCAAGTTCTCGGCCTGCATCTTACTTGACCTATTGTTTGACAGAACTGGTGACTCCTCCTCTTTGAAGTCTTTCTTCACCTGGCCTTTCCTGCCCCCAACTCTCCTGACTTTCTTTCACTGTATCATCACCACATCTTTGGATCCTTTCCTGGACCCTGTTCTATTCAACCTCCACAAGTTGGTGCGCTCCAGGGATCAGTTTTGGGGCTTCTTCTGTTCTCTTCCTACATTTATTCTTATCCCTTAGTGATCAATGCTAATCCTGCATTTCAAACATCATCTACATATTGGCAGTCCCAAATCTCTACATTTGCCCTCTGAACTAACATAGCCAACTAACAACTCAACATCTCCATTTATGTTATATATACATAAAAACAGGCATCTCAATGTTAACATCCATAACAAAAGTCCAGGTATTCCTTCCCAAACACACGCTCTCTTATGTTTTCACCCTTCGACCACCCTTGTGCTGTCTTCAGCCTATCACTGTAAGTGAGTGCTGCAAAACCAGGAGGTCCTAGCTCCTCTCACCATCTCAGATACATTGCTCCAGGAATTCTCTTCTCTCTCTCCTATTTCTTCACATTTTCTTTCTACAAGGTCAGCATAAATACATGCTATTGACTCAGCCAAATTCTTGTATTCATCTTTGATTCCTCTTTTGCTCAAAACCCACAAATGAACATCAGAAAATTGGTTGGTTCTATAGCTTAGGATCTCACTTCCTTAACAAGACTCCTAAAGCCCAAGAAGTTAAATCAAGAATCAATAAATGGAATGGATTCAAACTAGAGTTTCTTCTCAGCAAAGGAAAACAATCAAAAACGTGAAGAGAGAGCCTATAGACTGGGAGAAAATCTTTACCACATGAACTTCAGATAGAGCACTAATCTCCAAGACTTATAAAGAATTTTAAAAACTTAACACCACAAATCCAAATAACCCAATCAATAAATGGGCTAAGGGACTGAACAAACACTTCACAGAAGAAGAAATACAATTGATCAACAAACATGAAAAGTGTTCATCATCTCTGTCAATTAGAGAAAAGCAAATCAAAACTACTCTAAGATTTCATCTCGCTCCAGTTAGAATGGCAATTATCAAGAATACAAACAACAATAAATGTTGCTGAGGATGTGGGAAAAAAGGTACACTTATACATTGCTGGTAGGAATGCAAATTGGTGCAACCATTATGGAAAGTGGTATGGAGATTTCTTGGAAAACTTAGAATGGAACTACCAATTGACTCAGCTATCCCAGTTCTTGGTTTTTACCCAAAGCACTTAAAATCAGGATATTACAGTGATGCAGCCACATCAATGTTTATAGCAGCTCAATTCACAATAGCTAGCTGGTTCCATATTACTCAGCCTTAAAGAAGAATGAAATTACAGCAATTGCTGGTAAATTGATGGAACTGGAGAATATCATGCTAAGCGAAATAAGCCAATCCCAAAAAAACAAAAGCTGAATGTTTTCTCTGACATGTGGATGCTAATTCACAATGGGGGGCAGCTAGGAAAGAAGAGAGTTACTTTAGATCAGGTAGAGGGGATTGAAGGTAAGGGAGGGGGCATGTGGGTAGGAAGGATAGTAGAATGAATCAGACATTATTACCCTATGTGCATATATAACTATACAACCGGTGAGATTCTACATCATGTATAACCAAAAGAATGAGAAATTATACTCCATTGTATATGATGTATCAAAGTGCATTTTACTGTCATGTATAAATAATTAAAACAAATAAAAAATTTTTAAAAATTAGCATACTACAGTAATGTGGCCACAAAAGAAAGAAAATTCTCAAAATCTATCTATTAAGATATAAATATGGATAGATACTCTGTCACTTTTGTCAATCTACCCCATCTTTTTTTGGATTGCTGAGATCACTCCCAAGCTCCACAGGAGTAGGGTGCACCGAACAAGAATATGGACATTTGAGCTGAGCTTCCCAGGTCAAAATCTCATCCCTGTCACTTATCAGTCATGTGGCAATAAATAGTGGCTTAACCCTTTTTGCCTCTGCTTCCTCAGTTACAAATTGGAGGACAATTATAGTACTCATCTCATAAATTTATAGAGAAAAGTAAATGAATTAGCAACTGTAAGCACTAAAATCAATGCCTGACTCTGATCAAGTAGTACATACCACTTACGAAGTATAAAGTATCAGTTACTTTTGTAATTTTTATCTAGATGGAATGGAGGTACAAGCATTTCTTATGTGAACTTTATAGCTCAATTCAAATAAGTATGTGAAAGATTTTTTATAGTTATACTTGAATTTCTGAGATTTTCTTGCAAGTTTTATTAGCAATTTAATTTTTGAACATCTTTTTGTATGCAATGAGAATATTTTTGGAATAGAAAAATATTTCTTTGCCTACAGTGAGGATCTATATCTGTGTGTATATACATATATCTAGAATCATTTTCAGAATGAAGTGAGGTATAAATAAATATATTTCCACTCACCATTTTTATAGCCACAAACATGATACACACATACACTTACTCTAATGAGGGAACACGTTGCCCAGCACAATAAAAAGTATCAGTTATACATTCAAGCAGCTGTCATTGATTTTCCATATGTAATCCACTTCACTCATCAACAAGCATCGCCTAAGAATGATGTTTTGCTGATACACCTTTTTCATTATACCCTGGGAGATGGACTATTAATGAGAAAATTATACACCAAAAAGAAAAAAAGCTATTCTAAGATTCCTCCAAGTTTAAAATCTTGAATATTACCTGTCTGGGAAACTTGATGTTCACACATTCTGCATGAAATTGATGATTATAGAAAAAAGAAGCACCATTTCTAGTACAAAGCTATAAGCCAAGCATAGTCACCCACAGAGGTGGGAAGATCACAAAAGCGGGGAGGAAATGCATTCATTGTAAGCAATGTCTATTATACAAAGTCTATTACAGAATTAAAGGCAAACTTCTAAATTAAACTAACTCATGTCCTTTTGATTGGGTTTTCATTTTGTACAATGAGGCTAACACCAAATGCAGACCAAGAGCAAGAATAAAAGGGTTAGAACCAGGAAAATCCTAGCAAAATAGTTTACCCACCTTCAATCTGTTATATAGGCTCCAGCCTTGGTTGGGGGTTAAGATGTCACTTATCCTCTTGAAATACTTTGGGAACTTCTCATTGCCCTGAAGAAAGCCTAAAATCCCCACTATAATCCACAAATCTGTAATCTCACTATTTTAATTGCTTTTTATCACTTGCCAGTTACAGCCTCACAAACAATGTAGCAACCTTGCTTCCCTCCATTTCCAGAAAGCTTGGTGATTTGCTATTCACAATAGTGAATGAATGAAAATGAGAACACATAAACTTTCTCAACAAACTAATTCCCTCCTTTTGCAGTTGCAGCCTATCACCATGCAAAAAACAACTTTTTAAAAGACTGGGCTGTAAAAACAATGAAACAAAAACTCAGATTCAAAAGTAATCTCAAAGGCTGGGAATGTGGCTCAGTGGTAAAGCACTCAACCAGCATGCACAAGGTCCTGGGTTCAATCCCCAGCACCACAAAAAATAAATTTTAAAAATATTATAAATAATCTTAAGGTATTGTTCTAGTCAGCTTTGGGTCTCTGTGACCAATATACCCCACAAGAACAACCTGGAGAAAGAAAAAAGTTTTATTTTGGCTCATAGTTTCAGAGGTTCAGTTCATGGTCAGCCAACTCCATAGCTCTGGGCATAAGTTGAGGCAGAACATCATGGCAGAAGGGAATGGAGGAGGAAAGCCTGCTCAGTTCATGACAGCTGGGAAGCAAAGAGGGCTTGAGTACAAGTAGCCAGGGATAGTATAATCTCCAAGGGCACCCCCCCCCCCCAGTGAACTACTTCCTCCAGTCATGTCCTACTTGCCCACAGTTACCACCCATTCAAATTTTTAACCAATCAAATGGATCAATCTGCCAATTAGGTTGCAGCTCTCATGAACTAAACATTTTGCCTCTGATGACCCCTGCATTGCCTCACACATGAGCTTTCAGGGGACACCTCATAACCAAACCATAACATTCTGCCCCTGACCCCCAAAAGCTCATGTCCATCTCACAGTGAAAAATGCACTTAGTCCATTTCCAAGAATCTCCACAGTATTTAAGAATTCCAGCATTGCTCACAAGTCCAAGTCCAAAGCCTCAAACTCTTGGCTATGAGCCCCTGTAAAGATCAAAAAAATATATCTATGCAATACATAATGACACAGAGTAAACATCTCTGTTCCACAAGGAAGAAATAGGGGCACAAAAGGAAGTGGTGGGAACAAAGCAAGACTAAAATTCTGCTGGGAAAACAAGTCCTGTAGCACCATGTCCAGCATCTTGGGCACATGACCTCATGATGTTCTCTCCAAAGGGCTTGTGTAGCTCCACATCTGTGCCCTTGCTGGCTGCAGGCCACATGCCCTCTCTCTTGCTTTGATTGCAGTGGCTTTCCTCAGCAGACATTCCACATTACTGGCATGTCTTAATCTTGGTGGTCTCCACTGCAGGTTCAGCTTTCTTATCACATCTTCATGCCTTACCCTCTAAGAGGATGCCTGCAGGATTTCTGACCCTGTTACATTTTGATGGTCTTCCTTTGAAATCTCAGTGGAAGCCTCTATGACCCCTAACATCAGCGTCCTACATTCCTGCAGAACCAGCACCATGTGGATGACACCAAAATCTGCCACCATCTTGAGCAGTAGCCAAACCTGCAGGGATCACAGCTGGAAACAGCTTTCTAAGCCTCCCTGAGCAAGCAGTGTGTCCCCATAGCCTCTCCTTCACATCTCTCTTTCCTTTCTTAGGGGTTCTTTTTAATTATACATGACAATGGAATCTATTCTTATATATTAACACAAACATGAAACATAACTTTTTCTAATTAGGATCCAAGTCTTATAGATGTACATGATGGTAAGATTCACTGTGCTGTATTCATATATGTACATAGGAAAGTTATGTCAGATTCACTCTACTGTCTTTCCAATTCCTATCCCCCCTCCTTTCCCTTCATTCCCCTTTGCCTAATCCACTGAGCCTCTATTCTTCATCTCCCTCTCCCTTACTGTGGGTTAGCATCCACATAGCGGAGAAAATATTCAACCTTTGATTTTGGAGGGATTGGCTTATTTCACTTAGCATGATAGTCTCCAGATCCATCCATTTAGCAGTGAATGTCATTCTTCTTTGTGGATGAATAATATTCTATTGTGTATATATACGGCATTTTCTTTATCCATTCATTTGTTCATGGGCATCTAGATTGGTTCCGTAGCTTAGCTATTGTGAATTGTGCTGCTACAAATATTGAAGTGACCGTGTCATTGCAGTATACTGATTTTAATCCCTTTGGATATGTACTGAGGAGTAGGGTAACTGGGTCAAAAGATGGTTCCACTCCTAGTTTTTTGAGGAATCTCCATATGGCTTTCCAGAATGGTTGCACTAATTTGCATTCCCACCAACAATGTATGAGTGTACCATTTTCCCCACATCCTCACCAACATTTAATATTGTTACTTGTATTCTTGATAATTGTCATTCTGACTGGAGTGAAATGAAATCTCAGTGTAGTTTTAATTTGTATTTCTCTAATTGCTAGAGATGTGGAACATTTTTTCAAATATTTGTTGATCATTCGTATTTCTTTTTTTGAGAAGTGTCTGTTTGGTTCCTTTTCCCATTTATTGATTGGGTTATTGGGGGGTTGTTTGTTTATGTTGAACGTTTTGAGTTCTCTGCATATCCTAGAAATTAACACCCTATCTGAATATGGGTGGCAAAGATTTTCTCCCATTCTGTAGGCTCTTTCTTACCATTCTTGATTCTTTCCTTCACTGTGAAGAAACTTTTTAGTTTGATACCATCCCATTTATTAATTCTTGATTTTACTTTTTGCCCTTTAGGACTCTTGCTGAGGAATTCAGTTCCTAAGCTGACATGTTGAGGTTTGGGGCCTCTGTTTTCTTCTAGTAGGTACAGGGTCTAATCTTCCAGTGGGTACAGGATCTAATACCTAGGTCTTTGATCTACTTTGAGTTGAGTTTTGTGCAGGGTGAAAAATAGGGGTTAAATTTCATTCTACTGCATATGAATTTCCAGTTTTCCCAGCACCATTTGTTGAAGAGGCTATGTTTTCTCCAATGTAGGCTTTTGGCACCTTTGTCTAGTATCAGCTGACTGTATTTATGTGAGTTTGTCTTTGTGTCTTCTATTCTCTTCCATTGGTCTTCAAGTTTGTTTTGGTGCCAATAACATGCTGTTTTTGTTACTATAGCTCTGTAGTATAGTTTAAGGTCTGGAATTGTGATGCCTCCTGGTTTGCTTTTCTTGCTAAGGATTGTTTTGGCTATTTGGGGTCTCTTATTTTTTCCAAATGAATTTCATGACTACAAATTTCATTAAATTTGTATAGCACTTTTGGTAGTATGTCTATTTTGACAACATTAATTCAACCTATCTAAGAACATGGGAGATCTTTCCATCTTCTAAGGTCTTCTTCAATTTCTTTCTTTAATATTCTATAGTTTTCATTGCAGAGTCTTTCACCTCTTTTGTTAGATTGATTCTCAAGTATTTTATTCTTCTGAGGCTATTATGAATGGGATAGTTTTCTTGATTTCTCTTTAAGTTGATTTAGCCTTGGTATATAGGAATGCAATTGATTTATGGGTGTTAATTTTGTATCCTGATACTTTGCTAAATTCATTTATGAGTTCTAGAAGTTTTCTGGTGGAGTTTTTTGGGTCTTCTAAATATAAGATCATGTCATTGGCAAACAGGTAGTTTGAGCTTCTTTTCCTATTCATATCTCTTTAATTTCTTTCTTTTGACCAATCGCTGTGGTTAGAGTTTCAAGGACATGTTTTAAAAAATGTATCATTTAAGATTTTTACAAAAACCAGAATACTTGTAAGTTGCTGTGCTAGACTCTTAATTTTCAAACCCTCCAGCGACTGCAATAAAATCTAGAAAGCTTTTTGCCACATGATGAAACTCACTCTGAAATAATATATTTATGTAAAGACCCATGAATTTCATTTAATCTCCACAAAGAGAAATCATATAGGACCATGTCATTGGTCCATTTCTAGAAGAGATATTTGGACTTCACTGGATTTTCTTGTCTCCTTTTATAACAAAAAAACTTGCAAAATATAGGTGAAATCTAAGCAAATCAATGACCAAGAGCTTTAAATGGCACAACAGTGAAGGCACTGCAGAATAATCAGTACAGCATGAATCCCAGAGCAAAAATAGAACCTGATTAATGTGACTGGTACACATTAAACACTGGGTCAAATTTTGCATTATCTGTAGCATTGCAGCAATTTCAGCTTGATATTTCTCTGGTAACTAACCCGAAGGTTCTTTGGTTCATTCTGGAAACATTCATTGAGGATCTCTCATGGGATTATATAGTCTAAGTAGTGCATCCTCCATCCTCTGCTCTTCCACACACAAATATGTGCCAAGCCCACCATGGTCCTTAATTTCGCTCTTATCCATACTGATTCATGTTTGCAATCAACATGGATGTGGTTCTTCCTGCACATCAGGCCCTGCACACAAATGAATAGAATCTGATCCTCTGCCTTGAGGCCCATTCAGGTGGTGATCTGCTATATATATATCAATATCTCACAGATGGAGGTATCTCGTGCTCTTTAAACAGCTGCAGGTTTCTCTCTGCATCGTCTTAAGCACACCTTTCATGTCCTGACCTCTATCCTCCCCACTGGCCACACCTCTTAACACACTCTTGAACTTCACCTCCAACATTGCTGAATGCCAGTCATAGCTCCTGTGAACTCCAAGCTCTTTCTCAGCCCTGGCCTCTACTCTGCTCTTCCCCCAGCTAGGCTGGCTTTTTTGTCTTCTCCTGGCTGGACTACCTCCTCCTCCCACTCAGGCAGCCAATAGCCTCCTTCAGGCACCTGTCTGGAACACCCCTCCCACTTCCCCAGGCTGGATGGCTCTCCTCTCGCCTTCTGTCACCTTCTATTTGCCTCTATCAACAATTATCACAATGCAATTGAAATGATCCCTTTAATTTTTACTTATTCACTCCACAAACTTTCTTAAGGGACAGCTAGTGCCTAATACTTGGCTAGGTACTAAACACATAACAGTAAGCAAAACAGAAGCAGTCTTGTATTTATAGACCTCACATTATAGTGAGGGGGAGCAACAATAAATAAGTAGGCATGAAAATGATGCGAATCCTGCTCTGTGAGAAAATAAAGGGAGAGATAAGCGATCTAAAAAGTCCTGTCTGAGGTGTGGCAAAACGCCTGGCACATCATAAATAATAAATGTTTCTCTTAACCATTGTAATGAACGAATTTACAGAGAAATGATAGAAGTGTACATGACAGTTAAGATGGCATAAAGTAACATGGTGGAGAGAAGAAGAACAGCAGGGAAAGTAGTTAAGTTTTAAGCGGGCAGAGAGACAGAGAAATTGGTGCACATTTCCTTTGGCTCAGATTCCCCTTCTGGAGGAGAGCTGAGACCACGTTTCACCACCAGGGGACAGTGTCTGCTCACAGGAGACGATTCGACCCAGGCACTCCACTCTGTACGGGCAGCGCTCCTGTCTGCAACATCTGTCAAGAAATCAAGGACCAGGACATAAAATGCTGTTCATTCCTTTTACATCGCCAATAAACACACAATCCTCGAAAATGACAAATACTGTAATTGGATTAAAATGTATTAAACGGAAGGAAAAAAGAGGCGTTTCATATTCATAATTCTGTAATTATCCTTATCTAGCGGAACCAATCTCCACTTCCTAATCATTTATAATTTTCATCACTCAGCTATAGGTCACAGCAGGTATTAATACTGGGTGGGAAGGAGTTTTCCGGTTTTTTGCAGCATTTATACTGTTCAAGCACTTCCAACCAGTGCTTCCTTCATTCTGAATAGTCTTGTTTAGCCTCCTTGTAACTCATTGAGATCAATGAGAGGCAATTATCATTTTTGCTTGGCAGATAAGAACACAAAGGAGCTCTCTGCTGGTTGGGCAGAACTGAAAAGGGCCACCCGAGTTTGACAGGCTGCCTATGAGAACTCAGATCCACCATTAGCCAGGATGAACAGGCCCTGGAGCAATGCCATTTCTTGGCAAAAGCCAGTGACCAGGTGCTTTCCAGAGTATGTTATTTGAGACACCTAGAGATGTGATTCCTGCCAGAGCACATCAGGACATGTATAAGAACTCAGAACCCTTGCTAGGCTCAAGAAGGGTGTCCCAGAGGCCCTGGCAACATTCTCACTAGGAATCACTAATGGGAGACACCAGATATCATTCCAGGAAATAAACTACTATAAAAGTTGGAAAGAAAGAACCCAGGCTTTCCTACCTGGTTATTCAATCGATGGCCATTCATTAAACAGCCCTACATGAGTCACCATGGGGAAAGCAATCTCCTTATCCTGAAGGAACTTAAATCTAATTAGAAGAGCATGGCATGTAAGTATAAAAACATTTGTGAATAATAATATAAAACAGACTTTCTTTCTGTGGCATGCTTCAACAAAGATTGTCATTAAATATTCCCTGATCACCAAGTGCCAAGTACCAGTGGAATGCAGGAGTATATATGAATGCACATTGTGTTTGCTCTTGTAGACCTCACAGTCCGGTTGTAAAGAGTATGGTTTTTTCATTTGGTACTTTATTCAATGAATATTAATGGGCCACCTACAACCTGTAAAACGTCATGCTAGATGAGAGGGATGTAACCCATGATCCCACCAACAGGAACTCAGAGTCTGATAGGGGACCTGGCAGACGACTGCGTAGCCATATATGTTGTTATCTACATTGAAGCCATTGAACTATTCGTTTGCAGATAGGTGAAATGGATAGATGAATGGGTGTGCAGATGGATGGATGGACAGACAGTCATTGAGATAAGCATGAGAACTAAAGAAACATCACAAGTGACATTTGAGGAGTCTTGAAGGTGTCTTTCAAATAGGCACCTGAGCAAAGAGTCTTCCAGGTAGAAGGAAGTCAGCCTGCAATGTACAGAGTCAGGGACAGGCAAAGTATTCAGTAATGGCTGAAGCTCAGAGTAAAAGTTGAGCCAGTGGGGGATAAGAACGGTAGGGGGCAGAGACTAGAAGGCAAAGGGGAAGAGGATTTCAGCTTTGCACAATAGAGAGCCTTTGAAATAGCAAAAGAAACCAGGACAATCATATTTGTGTGATGGAAAAAATTTTTGATTACTGCAAGAAGGGTGGTTTAAAGTAGAACCTGAATAGAGGCAAGAAGACAACTAGAAGTTTATTTCAGTAATTAAAACAAAAACTAATGAGAAGGATGGAATTAGGAAATACCATGTAGAACCAAGACAACATGGTAGCCAATTGATATTGAAGATAAGAGAGGGAAAATGTCAAGGACAGTTCATTTCTATTGGGTATTCTTAATTTCCGCGGAGTCATCATTGGCTGTCCAGTTCATTGTTTGCCTGGCATCAATAAAAGAGGAAATATTTTAAAATGATTGTGAGGAGTAGGGATTAACGAGCTCAGCATCAATGATGCTGGGTTCAAGGGGCTTGTGAAACATCCAGTGGAGATGAGCCACTTGTTGAAATCTAAGGTAGCCATAAAATACTTTCTGGAAAGGTTTGGATTAATCTAGACCTAGAAGAATAGGTAGAGTTTGTGGAGGTGCAGGAATGGAAGTGAAAGGGTGGGGTGGGGATGTAACTCAGTGGTAGGGTGATTGCCTAGCACATTTAGGCCCTAAGTTCAATCCTCAGCACCACACACAAAAAAAGGGGGGCCCATGACACTATTAAAATGAGGGATTCAGAGCTGGGAGTGGAGGACATTCCAGGTAAGGTAATATTCTTATATTCTTAAGGAAGTCAAAGAGGTAGTGATAAAGATAGTTTATGAGACCAACATGAATAAAACAAATTATGAGTCAAGAGGTGATGTTTACAGGCAGATTGAATCCAGATTCATAATGGGAGTAGAAGAAAATTCTAGTGGTAACTTGAAATTATGGTTTAGAGACCAGAAAACCTAGATGAGAGTGACAATGCAAGGTTAGTATATTTTTCAAAGAATGAAAAACATAAAAGAATGGCCTCTCCCTTCATGAAGTAAAATGCAGAGCCTCCAAAATTTGGTATCAAGAAGCAGTAGCCATTATAAAGGAGAGGCTACAGAATGGAGACCTGAGCCTGTGCTTACGGTATGATAGGCACTGTGCTTTACATACTAGTTCATTTAATTTCCCAGGGACCATATGAAGCAGATATCATTATCTTGCCCTCTGGGGATGAGGAGGTTAAGGCTGACACAGAGTATTTTGGTAAATGTTACTCAGCCATCACCTTGTAGAAGAGGAATCTGTGCAGCCTGCATCTTCCATTGCTTCCTCACATCAACTACCTCCCAAGTACTTGGCCACTCCAACTCAGGACTTCCCCTTTGAGCTTACCATCTGCACCCTTTATGCCACCACTATGCTCACGGTGGATGATCTGCTCTTCCCTGTTAGTACTGACATAAGTCAGTACTAACTTGTAAAAGTCTTAAATAAATCATAAAGGAGAATAAAGTAGAAACCCAAGAAGGACACTCAAGAAACTCAATCTGACTTAGGAAAGAAATCTCTAATCCTTTTAGAGTTTGCGTGCTCTGCTCTTCATGATCCTCTCAGAAGGCCACATTCACCCAACAAGGGCTGATAGCCCATACATCCCTCACCTGAGACCCTTACCTCTCAGTCTGTTATATGGTAAAACCATCTTTAAACCATGTAATAGGTGTACAACCAACTGGACATCTAACTTAAAGAAATCTTTCTTAGTGGAATTGCTTGCTCATCTCCGTAGATTTGCCTGAGGACTCGCCTGTCACCCCACCCCAACTGATAACATCACACAGTTTCATTCTATCAGTGAGACTTTCTGTGCAGGATCGCATGCCTGTAACCCTCGTCCTGAACTCTCTTTATTCTTAGAAGCACAAGAACACTTCTAAATACACTACCCCAAACACTGCATCCATGTAGGAATAATGGAATATTTTCTCACAGGATGGCAGGTTTGACCAAGAAGGAGACATTGGACACCAAGAGGAGAGAATAGGGCTGGATAAAACTTGGACAGTGCCTTGCTATAGGAGTTGGAGATGAACCCTAAGTTTCAAGTCCAGGTGACAGAGAAATAATTGTGTTGAGAAAGGCAGAGGAGTTGTTGAGAACTGGTTTGACAGATAAAAACAAAGAATTTATTCTTACCCAAGTGGTCTGGGAGGTGTGGGAGAAAAACCCAAGTGCAAGCGTCCAACGCCTGACTGGACCCCTAAGGCTGGAGGTTGGTGCTGGAGGTACAGATATGAGTGTCATCAGCATAAAGGTGACAAATGACAAAGATTGATAAGTGTTCTGAACCTTGAGAGAGGAAAAAGAAAGGCCAAGAAGGGACGCCTCGCAGCTTTGGGGTAAAACAAAGAAAAAATAAGAAATAGGAGATGAATAGAAAAAGGAGAAGCAGAGGGAAGGAGGGGAAAACAGGCATTGTGCAGCACCAGAGATGGTTTTTCTGAAAAGAGAGTAGACTTCAAAATGCCAATGAACATCCTTCACAGAGCTAGAAAAAGCAGTTCTGAAATTCACTTGGAAAAATGAGACCCAGAATAGCCAAAGCAATCAATCCTTAGTGAGAACAGCAAAGCAGGAGGCATCACAACACGAGCCCTCAAACTGTACTACAGAGCCACGGCACCAAAACAAGCATGAAGACCAACAGACGAGAACAAAAGACACAGAGACAACCCCACATAAATACAGCCATCTAATACTCAACAAAAGCATCAAAAACATATGTTAGCCGGGCGTGGAGGCGCACGCCTATGATCCAAGCGACTCGGGAGGCTGAGTCAGGAGGATCGCGAGTTCAAAGCCAGCCTCAGCAACTTAGCAAGGCCCTAAGCAACTCAGTGAGACCCTGTCTCTAAATAAAATACAAAATAGGGCTGGGGATGTGGCTCAGTGGCCGAGTGTCCCTGAGTTCAATCCCTGCTTCAAAAAAAAAAAAAAATATGTTAGAGAAAAGATAGCCTTTTTAACAAATGATTCTGGGAAAACTGGAAATCCATATTAGTAGAATGAAATTTAACCCCTATCTCTCACTCCACATAAAACTCAACTCAAAGTGGATCAAGGACCGAGGCATTAGACCAGAGACCCTGCACACACTAGAAGAAAATGTGGGCCTAACACTCCAACATGTTGGCTCAGGAACTGACTTTCTTAACAAGACTCCTAAAAAACAAGAACTAAATTAAAAAATCAATAAGTCAGATGGTACCAAATTGAAAAGCTTCTTCACAGTGAAGGGAACAATCAAGAGTGTGAACAGAGAATCTACAGAATGGGAGAAAATCTGTCATTCCCGCCTCGGGGCATTAATACCCAAGATATATGAAGAACTCAAAAAGCTTAACATAAAAATACCCCAAATAACCAAATCCATAAATGGGCCAAGGAACTAAACAGACACTTCAAAAGAAAAAATACGAATGATCAACAAATATTTGAAAAAAATGTTCAAAGTCTCTAGTAATTAGAGAAATACAAAGTAAAACTACATTGAGATTTTATCTTACTCCAGTCAGAATGGCAATTTTCAAGAATACAAATAGTAATATATGTTGGAAGGGATGTGGGGAAAAAGGTACACTCATACATTATTGGTGTGACTGAAAATGGGTGCGAGCACTCTGGAAAGTTGTACGGAGATTCCTTAAAAAACTTGGAATGGAACCACCATATAACCCAGCCTTCCCACTCCTCAGTATATATCCAGTGGATTTTAAATAGCATCCTACGGTGATGTAGCCACATCAGTGTTTATAGCAGCTCATTTTACAGTAGCCAAGCCATGGAGCCAATCTAGGTGCACTTAAGAGAAGAATGGATAAAGAAAATGTGGTATATATACACAATGGAGTATTACTTAGCCTTAAAGAAGAATGACTTCAAGGCATTTGCTGGTAAAATGAATGGAGCTGGAGACTCTAATGTCAAGTGAAATAAGCCAGTCCCAAAATGTCAAAGGTCAAATGTTTTCTCTGATATGTGAAAGCTAATCCAAAATAATGGGGGTGGATGGGGGTTAAAAAAAGAATAGAAGAATGTAATGTTCAGTAGTCAAGAAAATGAGAATTTAAACCTATCGGAAATAACAATACCATCCATCGTGGCCAGGGTGTAGGCAGTCAGGCTTTTTCATGTACTGTGGGCAAGAGTGTGAACTGCCACAGTCTTTTCAACAGTCATCGGGTGGCATCTGATACATTTTATGTTGTCTATTTATTTTTGTGGTACTGGAAATGGAACCCAGGACCACCTGGGTGTTAAGTATGTTCTCTACCACTGAGTTGCATAGCCAGTCCTAATATAGTTCAAAATGCACAACTCTTTGATCCAATGAGCCCCCCATCTTTGATAATCTGTCACAAAGGAACTAAAGCATCAATATATTTAAAGATACTTGTATTTGAATGTTTATTGAAGCATTTTTGGTAGCAGGAGTAAACTTGAAAAATTGAATCTAAATAAGAAAATTATATAATAAATTATAACATATTCAAACTATAAATTAAGGTATTTCCATTAAAAAGAATATATGCATTTTAACCAAAATGGAGGTTTATGTTTTCAAGGCAAAATTCAGATTGCAAGATGATGTTTATACTATGATTCCTTTTCCATAAAAAGTAGGGAGTGTTGTGTGCAGTTAAATGTGTTGAATAAGCAGAGAGAAAAGAGTGGAAGCATGCACGTGAAATTATTAACTCCAATTACTGGAGTAGGATGAGATCAAAGGGAAGGCAAAATGGATTAACTTTATTCATACACTTCAGGATAGAGTTTGATCTGTCACTACATGAGTATAGTTTGTGCTTTTTCTTTTCTTTCCTGTTTTTTTTTTTTTTTGAGTAGTCTAAATAAACAGTTGGAATCAAGAAGATATGACAAGTACCAAAGCCCACATTCTTCTAGAAGAATGAACATGAAGACAGAGTCACTGGACATGGTAATAAAGGAGAGCAATGTTCTCTAGGAAGCATCTTAGGACACTGGGAGTCAGTGAGTGGTGCAGACAGCAGGAAGAATCTTGGCTTCAAGAAATTCCAAAGAAAGTGAGTTCAGATTGAGAGGCTGAACACTCGCATGGGGGCTGAATATTTATTAATGTTTGTAGATACATATAAATTAAATACACATTGATAATATTTGCATAATAATGTTTGCATAGTTTTCTATTTCACACTATTTTTTTAATGTTTAAATGCTTCCTGTTGCATTATCCCATTTAGGGGGACCTGTTCTGTCGTCAGGTTTGCAGTCCCACTTACACAGAAGGAAACTTCATCTCAGATAGAAATATGATTTCCCATTACCACACAGTTGCAAAGAGGCCACAGGGAGCTGGCGATTGACTCTCCTGCATCAAGTCCCTCTCTGTGTTTTGTTCAGCAAAAGCCCCACAGTAAGTTTCTTGGTGGACCTACCAGGGAAGCAGGCCAGAACAAGGAGAGTTTACTCCCATTGTTAAATGAAGAGTGGTTCAGGGGGAACCCGACCAAATCAGAATTAGCCTTCCTGTACATAAGCTAAGGCAGGAGGCTGTGTCCAAAGAGGCAGCCTGCTGGAGGCTTCTGTTCCCATCTGCCACAAGCTCCCTGTGACCTCAGGAAAGAAACTTCACCTCTGTGTCTCAGCTTCTCTCTCTGAATGAGATGCCCACCTTTCTCCAAGTAAGAACTGTGCTTAGACCAGTTGGCCTCTATTCACAACAGCTTCAAGCTTATGGATAGAAAGTGCTACACAGGTTGCCTGAGCCCGCTTCCTTAGAAGTGACTCCTTGAGAACATGTTCAGGAAGATGATTTAGAGCGTGGCCATTCGACCCTCACTCACCTCATGGCGAGAAGAGCCTGCTAAGAGACTAAATATAAACTGAAGCCACACCTGCTGAAAGTTGCTGGGCTGCCAGAAGCTGTTAGAAAACCTGATATCTTTAGTAGTAGCTATTTGTGTGAAAGAATGTGACAAACCAAGGCAAAGGCCAAAGGGGTCCCACCCTAACCAAAGAAAACCCTGTGGTGAGTGAGTGTGGGAGGAAAACGCAATCATGTGACTTGGAAGCTGCAGATACGAATCTCACTGGGGAAAACTGAGTTTCTCTTCCATTGCTTTGGGACAACAAATAATTCACAACAGCTTCTTTGGGGTGGTTGAGGGGCCACGCCTGAGTAAACAGCCATAAATACCATAGGTGTTGAGAGAGGACGCATTTGCAGGCATAATCTCTTCACCCAGCAAGAGGATCAGTTCCTGAAGCTGGAAGACCCTCCTGTGATGGTCTCCTTGTGTTTGTTCTTCTTCCTGCCCAGCTCATTCCTCACATGTGAGGCCTGATGCTCAGCTCTGCACACCAAGACACATCAATGCACATCAATCTCTGCACATCAACACTAATATTCAATGCGGGGTGTCCCCAGCCCAAAGATTCCTGCACATTCTATGGAGGAAAGTCAATGAGCAGCAGTCACTGAATTCTAAAACATGGTATCATAACTAAGATGTTCCCCAAGTTGGTAGCACATGTTTAAAGGGTTTATAGTACATGCACAGTGAGTTTCCATTTTCCCTCTTTTTTTTTTAATTATAGCAGAAAAAACAAATTACCTAACACTCTCTACTGCTCTGTTTATATGAACCCTCAAAAGTGTTGATACACCTACAAATCAACCCTACTTACTGAGCACAAACAAGGTATTATAGTTTAGTTACTCTGCTAAGTGGGGGTAGGCCAAAGGGAGGTTTCTTGGGGAGTGTTATTATTGGAGTTTTTTAGTTGCCTTTGTTGTTGTTAAAATATTATTTCTTCCTTCCAGTATCTTTCAGTGAAGTGGGGGAGACAGTTCAGACAATCATCGTCAAGGTCCGCAGTCAATGCTGATGATCCTCCTGTCAGTTTGACACCAAGCCTAGGCACTCTAGGACATGAGAATATATTAGGCAAGGCCTGTACTTTTAAGCACAGAATCTGTGGTCCCCTTGAGTGGTTAAATTTAGTTTTAATTACCTGGTACGCCACAGAAGTTCTGTTTCTTGCCTTTCAAAAGAGAAAGCCAACATAGTAATGGCATAATTCAAATCCATAAAAGTAAATAGCAATTTTTCATAATTCCTAAATCCATAACCCTGGGTAGGTGTTATAAAAGAGCACAATGACACAAATAGAATGCAGGGAGCATGACTGTACAGCTTCCCCTGCAATGAAGAAATAACTTTCCCTAGATTTCTGTGTAGCAGTGGTCCACTTTATGCTTTGAGTATGGCCCTTGCTGCTCTGCCACTGAAACTTATTTTTACAATGGACATGTTTCTTTGTCTTCCTCTCTCTCTGCTCCCCACTAATCTCTCTCCCTCCCTAATCTCAGGAGAAACAGGATTATCTCTCTCCCCCATCCAAGACAGAGTTATCTGTTTCTGAGCACACACCCACCATAGGACTGAAATAATGCAGACTTTGGGATGGTATCAGAAGATCTCATAAAGAACTATCTCCCAAATTAACAAGTGAATTACAACTCAGGACAGAGAACACGTGGAGTGTAGCCTTTGAGTCACCTCTTTAAAAGCCCCTGGTTCCTGCTGATGGACAGAATCACAGCCTCTGGGACAGGAGTCCCTCTGTTTCTCCTTTGCTAGCAAAGCAATAACCCTTCTTTTTCCTTTTTCTCAAAACCAATTCCTCATTATTGGATTGGCATCAGGGACAAGGACCAGGCTTTCTACAACATTTGCATTAAGAAATGCTGAAAGACAAGAGAAGGAAAAGGAAGGTGAAAAGAGGAAGAGATAAAGGGAAAGGGAAGGGAACAAAGAAGAAAGAAGAAAATTGCAAAAGAAATATTTCTGTTGTTTTGAGAACTGGATAAAATGTTTCTTAAAAACACCCTATTGATCCCCAGAAGAATTGAAGTCACTGGATCATCCTTCTGCTCTGTTGGAGCTACAATGGTTTCATTTCCAGAGTCCCCAGTTTCTTCCACAATCTTACTAGAGGAGCACCCAGTCATCATTCTTATTCCTCTCTGCACCTGAATTTCTGCCAGAGAAGCTGCTTCCCGCCCCTCTCTGTGCAGGGAGTGAGGACCAGGTTTCAGCTTGGAAACCTGCTTGAACTCAGAGGCTGTGTGGGACATGAATCCAGTCAGAAACTTACCCACTCACCACAAAAATTAGGATGCCAAACTAGGTCCTTGGATCAACAAGTTTAGGACTTCTGCACAGTAGAAACAAAAGAGGCTTGGGCATACTGCTAGAGACAGAAGGAGCCTTGGGATTCAGTTTTTGAAAAACCACAGTTGGACCTAAAGAACAATCTGGAAGTGAGACAGGAGTCTCCTTAAGGAGGCCTCTGTTCACACGGATAGCTGCAGGGTCAGGTCCAGGCTCAGGCAAGCAATCAGTCAGCACCTAGTCTTGCTCCTGGGAGCCCTGACTGTTCACACAGCAATTGGGTTTAGACAGACCTAGTGTTCCTAAAATTAAAATTCCTGTGTTTCATTGGCTCTGAAGATAAAGAAGACATGGGAGAAGAAATAAAAAAGCAGGACTTAGACCCAGAACTGAAATCCCTGGGAAAAACACTGTAGCTATCAAGACTTGACTTTATCCCCAATGTCCAAGCCATGAAATAATTCTGCTGAAATACACAAGTCCACAAGAAAAACTCCAGGAGTTGGAAGCACCTACATGGCCAAAATCCAATCTCTAGGCCATTCCAACTCCTCTGGAATCCTCACCACCAGAGCACTGTTTGCAAGTTGGCACCTGAAACCTAGGAAGACATCAAAGCAGTGACAAAGGTCACACATTTGTCTATGGTGACAGTAGCACTAGTGGGCACAGAGCCCTAAAAGTCAGTGAATGCATTTTGGTTTCTTTAGAGATATGGATCTCCTAATGGCAGAGGGGAAGGGATTCTGCTGTGTGTTTGGCAGCTGGCAAGTTGTTCCCAAAATAATTTAACCAGTAGGTTTCTTACTGTATTATCTTATTTCTTATGACTAGCCAAGAGGCCCCGCTGCAGCTCTCAGCTCCCATCTCCATCCCCTCTGGGTTACTTATTTTCTTATAGCAGCAAATCTATCCCTTTAGTGATTTAGGAATCCCATAAATTTATTCAATCACTCTCACTTTACAGACATTTTAGTTCAATATCCTGTCAGAACTTGGAGCAAACGTACATGGTATTAATTTCTGCTTATCTACACAAGAGAATACTATGAGTTCTAATCATGAGAGGGAGCCATAGCCTGTTTGGCCAGTTAATTGGGTTGACACTAGGACACTAGCTGAAATACTCAATTTGAAACAGGATTTAACCTCTCCCCCTACATTCTGCTTCCTCGACACTACGTGATTTCCTCCATTCCGTATCACAGATGCCCTGTTTTCTTCCACCATTGAAATTTCTCTTCAAAGTCTCTTTCACAGCCTCTTGTCCCATGGGCAGCACTGAATTAGATATTCTCAAAGGACTTGGAAGATTGTCCCAGAGTAACCCAGAGTTTCCCTGGGAAAAGCAACTGGGCTTCTAGGGCCATCCCTGTCCTGCCTTAAATCATGCCTCAACCCAACAACACAAACCCTACAAGTCTTGCCCTCATCTCTGAAATCATCTCAAAAATTCTCCAGACTACAGGGAAGAATTTCACAGCACAAAGTTGGATTTAGTAACTTTGTTCATATATTCTGAGTTCCCCATGAAGTTTCCAGGCAGAAGGACTGCAAGTCGTATAGAATCTGGACAATGAAAGCACTGCTGTTTCCAGAAGGTTCCTTCTGGTGTTTGCCCTCTCCCCTTCATCACCATAACTGAGGCCAAGTTCCAGCCAGCTCTCCATAACATTCAGCCTCAGTAACTACAGCCACAAAGATCCTAAAGGTGGACGAGATGCATCTGCCTAACACGTTCTCATCCCCCTCCTCTTCACAGGACTGACATCTAGCCCTTTCTAAGGAAGAAATTGTAGAAGAAAGGAGAGCTGGTATTGCAAAATATATATCTTGAGTTGGAGAGATACTCTAATCTAATGACATATAACTTCTAAGGGTCAGAAAGATCAAAATCCCTGATGATTCCATCTCCTCAACCATTTTGCTGCCAAGGAGTTCACATCTGTGTGATTACTACTGAAGATAAACTCAACACTTACTGAGGCTGGCCATTCCATCCATGCCAGTGAAGCCCAGGGTCTCAAAAAAACCACCTGAGGACCAATCTCCATTACCCCACTATCATTAAAATGCCTCCTTCAGCATGCAGCTTAAGTCTCTGTACTAAAGTACACCTCTCTTGTCCGTGTTCTAGGTCAAATGTAAGTGATTCCTGGTTTGGTCTTAAATAATTGCAGTGTTTTCTAGAATCAACCTCCCAGCCTCTTGATCCTTCTCAAGTGAGATGTGCATTATTCTCTCCATGTATTTCTCATCATAAATCATTCCTCAGCTCCTTGAAGTATTGGTGACTACCTCATGAACTTGCGAGAACTAAATTAAGCTTAAATATAGAGCAATGCTCAGTACATAAAATGACTTCTACTAATATCAGCTATTATTGACTATTATTATCGATGCCCATCTCTATTTTTATTGCATTCATACGAGCCTCTTTTGAAGGCAGGGACAGATAAACCTACAACTGAGACATGTCATTCTAAAAGATCCTAAAAGATACTTGGAGAAGAGCTGCCCCCCCCCCATTCCCACCCGCTCACCCCCGCCCCAGGGAAGCATTCCATCCAGAATAGCCGTGCCCTCTCCACTGGGAGATCACATTGCACACATGGGTCTCATTAGCTTCCCATTATCACCATGACTGTTTTGACATTCCTGTCCTTATCATTGCTCCTCGATGCTTAATATATACTTTGAAATATTTTCCTTAAAAACAAACAAAAACCTTCTTCACATAGAATTTTCATTGGTTGAACTCCTTCTCTAGTATTTGCTACTCCTTCAATTAAACATTACTAACAAATGGTAATGCACTGATTGTATTTCTATTTGAAGCTTAAAAGGTGCTCTTTGAAGTAAATACACATGAAGACTACATGGTAATATTTAATTAAAATAACTGGGCAGTTCATTGATTGTTCCCTGAGTACAGTGCACTGTTTTTAGAAAACATAACAGAGACTTAGTAAATATTGATTGATTCCTACCATGAGCAAGTTACTATGGTAGACTTTTTACGTGGGAAAAAATGTAATTTTATGAGATAAAAGGGAAGCTAATTGAAGTATAAATCTATACAAAATGTGTAAGGTGTGTAAGAACAGATACTTATTAGAAAGAACCATCTGAAGTGTTTCTCCCTCAATTACCAGCAAATAACCGGGCATTCTCCAGGCTGAGCTCACAATTATGGGGTACAGCTCAGCCCAGACAGTCATGGAATCTTCCTCAACCCAGTTTCTGAGGCCACCTTACCAATCTATCAGAGTTCATCTAGTCACTCATTTGTTCAACAAATATTGATTACATGCCTGCTATGTGCCAGGCCGTGTAGTATGTGCTGGGCTACAGCAGCAAAAGGTGCAAATGGTGGCTCCTGCCCTCCTGGAGGGTCACTAAATGCCAACCTCATCACAGACTTGATGAGATTGGCATTTAATAAAAATCCACTTCCATCCCTGACTTAGACTATCCATGTGTTCTTATACCTTGTCCCTCAAAACTCTTAAGATGAGAGAGGGGTTACAGACACAGCTGCTGTGACTGTCTGTTAACTGGGGGCCTCCAGGACTTGAACTTCTGGATCAACAGACTGGTTAATAAAGAGATTTCTAGGCTATGTGATAGAAATAGGGTATATTAGTCTAGATCTCTTTGCCCAGAAGTTAACAGAAAGTCCAATACAAATTCATTTTTAAATGGCAAAGAAGTTTACTGCTTCACTGTGTCAGAGACTCAGTTGTCCCCTAATACCCCAAATATAAACTCCTTTCCCAGCCTCCCTCACATTAAGTTTTAGGGAACACGATGTAAGCAGAAGTATATTTAACAGCTTATAAATTACGTCCTCAAAAGACAGATGGTAAATACACTTCACCTTCTTCTCTCTTATGCCTTCCACCTTTTAGCTGCCTGGAAGATAGCTGTTGTTATATTGGACCCTAATGATAAGGATCTTGTTTTGGAGATGATAGAGTGATGATCTGGAAATTTCTCGGGTCCCTGAGAACTTTTTAGAGTGAAGATGGCATGCCAATTCTGAGCTGTGTTCCTACAGACTTTTACATGAAACTTAATTAAGCATCCTTCCACTTAAGTCCTTGTTCCTCTTGGCCTCTGCTCTCCTCCATGATCAAGAATCATCTCATGCTGGCAATGACATAGCTGTAGGGTTCTGGACACTAACATCTGCAGATGACAACATCTAAGGGAAGGATGGGGGAAAGAACCTTCATATATTTTCTCAGCAGGGAGAAAACACACATACTAAGAAGTCCTCAATACACCCCTCCTCTTGTAGTTAGACCTAAGTTAAATCCTGAAACAACCACTGGAAAGCACACTGGATTCCCCTAGGCCAAATAGAACAAATAATGGGTAGTGGGAACTTCTTTCTCTAGTCAGTCATGCAAGTTGGTAAGAAAGGGCCAGATGATTGAGCAAAATTGGAAGGAGGAAAATGAATGTTCTGGTTTCATATCAGCATATAAACCACACGAAACTCGATGACCTAAAAACTACTGTAATCAAGTTTAGCTTACAAGTCTGCGTCTTGGACAGGGATAACATATCTCAGCTCTGTATGGTGTCAGTTAGGGGAGGGGGCTGCTTGAAGATCAGTGGATGGCTCCTTAAGCATCTCTGTCTCTGTATGGTCTCTCTGCCTGGTCTGTCTAGCATGGTGGCTTCTGAGTCACTGGACTTCTTACCTGGCAACTCAGGACTTGGGAAGCACATGGCCTCACAATGAGTCAGAGTGCTGCATTGTCTCGCCTAACTTAGCTTCACTTCCATCACATATTATTTGCCACTGAGTTTCAAGGGAGAAGAACATAAACTCTGTATTGTGATGGTTTGGGTAGAAAGGTTTTGGAAGAGTATATGAAACTGGAAGTATCATTGCAACATGTTTTGAGAAATTCGAGCTGCTGCAGGGACAATGAGAGTTTGATAGATCACCAGTAAGAACCACCTCCAAGAGATAAGTCATTTATGTAGAACGCACCTGTTTGCTGTACAAAGTGATAGGTACTATAAGAGAGAGTTTGCAACCACCAGTAAAGGGCAAGTATGTTATGTAAAGCGTATGCTAATGAGCTTGATTTAGCTGTTCCACAATGCTTACATATGTCACGTATCATGTTGTACATCATGAACACAGACAATATTTGTGAATTAAAAATAATAAAATGATTTTAAGAGACATAGGGTACAAAGTGCTGCAGCAGTTCAAAAATGCCAGAGACCTATATATTTGATGACAGGATTGTGCAGGATTGTGATAAACACAGCACTTTGAAGGGGCCATGAAGAATGGGAAAGGAAATGAGGGGAATGAGAGAAAATCTGGGAAGGATATTCACATGAGAAGCCAAGTAAATGACAAGACTCAAAGAGAGGCTTGAGGGGGAGGGGAATTCCAGATCAAGAAAGCAAGTATGGAAATCCAGAGGGGCAAGAGCCTCTGCAGCAGTGCTGAATCATTTCAACCCATCACTAATGTTTTCTACTTACTAAAGATTTATAATTTTTAGGAAATAATAGAAATAAACAAATTTAATAACAGGTAAGGTAGATCAGCTGACAAACAAAGGGACAGTCAGATGAAAGAAAGAAAGATAAAGATTAAGCACTTGCATAACAGGGACCCCCAACTGGAAGTCACCAGCTTACATGGTGGACCCAAATGGATGACCACACTGACAACAGGGCACTCAGGCTAACTTCATCTTTCAGTTACTTTGTGTCGATATAACAGAATTCCTAAAACTCAGTAATTTATCAAAAGCAAAAATTTAATTCTCACAGTTATAGAAGCTAGAAGTTCAAGATCAGGGCATCAGCATTTAGTGAGGGCCTTCTTGTATCCTCACATGGTGGGAGGTGAAAAAGGAAAGGGAGAGTGATCTCACACCCACAAGTCCTTTTATAGCAGCATTAACCTATTTACAAGGGTGGAGCCTTCATGACCTCAACACCTCCCAGAGGCCTCACCTCTGCCCTGGAAAGTTAGTTTCCAACACATGAATTCTTAGGGGACGCATTCAGACCATGGCATTTCCTATCAACGAAAGAGTTGATTTTAAACTAACAGGTTCCTTCAACCATTTCACAAAGAACATGATCACATTTCTTACAATTCAGAGAAGAAAGATTGAGGCTAAAGGTGACCTCCCCTGCTCAGGGGCACTGGCCACACAAAGAGCAGAGAAGTTCAATATCCTGCTACACCTGTCACCTGCTCAGTTGCATACTGAAATCCTCCAGAGAACTTTTACGGTATTGTTAATACAAAGATTTCACCCAGAGCCTGATTTAATTGATCCCAGGTCCAGCCAGGATAGGACATTTTGCATGTGTGCTGCACGATTTTTTAATACATTGCTCTATAACAATCCTGATCATCAAGGGCTCCCCAGCATTGACTCATAGAGAACGACATCTTGGGGCCTACTAGCTCAGAGTTCATCTTCACAATTGGAATTTTTGCCTGGCAATAATATTTAATCACTACTCTGCAGGGGGACAGGAACAACTCTGTGATGGGAGGGGAAATCTGGCTCTTACATGTGTATTATACTCAACTTCCAACTATGTAGAAGTATCTGTATGGTATTTTAAAATTTTCAGTCCAGATGTGTGACTCCATTTAGATTCCCAGAGGGAACCTTTTTGTTTCTGGTATTCCTAATGTGCAGAGGTGTCTTTGTTATTAGACATTGAGGAATTTGATCATAAATAACCCAAGCCAGGAAAGCTCCCTATGCATCAAATCTACTTACCTCCAAATTGGTCACCGTGACAAAAAAGAAAAATATACTGCCTTTGACGATTTCCACTAAGTCCACATTACACTTTCCAGTAGAGAATTTGGGAATAGCTTTAGTAACTCTATAGCAGAAACCCATGGGAACTTTCCTGCCATTTATTATACTCTTCAATTCATCAGATCAATCATTTCAAGAGTAAAGAAATGCTTTCTAGGACCAAATCAGCTACTGACCAATTGTGAGTTCTCCACAGCTGAATCAAAGGTGTTCAAGTAAGAACTAAGGGAATCAGAGAGACAAACTCTCAGAGCTGTGGGGCAGAGACTTGGGGACATATAGAAACAACATATGTAAGACATGGACCCAAATGTCAGCTTAGGACTGAGGTAAGAATCAAAAAATGTATTTAGAAAATGGAGATTGCCATAATTCTTGAATTTAGCTGGACCTGTTCCTAAATGGATACTGACAGTTCTTGACTTGCCTGGGCTGGGGTGAGCATGCACCAGAGTTTCCTAAGGCTGCCATGTGGCAGCATGCACTGTTGCACAGTGGAGAACCAGATTCGAACGCCACCCATCAGGTGTCCATCTCTTGCAGATTGATTCTGCCATCTTCTCCATCATGGGTAGGAGTTGGACTCCATAAAGTAGCCAACCCTTCTGGTTAGACACTCCTCTGTCTTCCACGCAACCTTTCTGCCTCCTCCTCTGCTAGGGAGGATCCATGTCTAGAAAGTACTGGTCTTCACAGTGATTACTCATCTGTCTAGGATCACTCCTCTGGCTGCACCTCCAAAGTGAGGATTGCTCCAGTCCTCATATGAGCTCTAGGTCTTTCCTCTGGTGCTTGTGTCCCACTTCGTCATGGTTATCTTCTTCCCTGCCTGCTTTTGTTCACACAACATTTAGGCCTGAAATACATGAGCTTGGGCAACCTCCTCCCCGCAGTCACTTGTCCCTGGAAGGAGGCTGTGACCCCTGTGGTAGCAGCCAGACACTCAGCACTGGGATTAGCAGGAAGCAGCTCACCAATGCAGAGGAGGCACACGGTGAACCAAAGGGAAATGGAGCCATGCTAGGAAAACAGGCTTAAAATTAAAAGCTCCCTCAGTGGGAAAAATGAACTAACCATTGAATCACACCTTCCTGATTGCAGAATGTGCCCAGAATCTCAAACCCACCATGAACACTTGACTAGAATCACTCCTGCTGGCCCCACCATGCCTCCTGCTCCTCAGTATTGCTACCGAACATTCCATTAGAATCCTGTACAGTGGTTCCATTACAGATGAGGCCTGAGAGTGTTGGTGACATGTCCACTACTAGTTAATGAGTCCATTGTTGATAATTGTTTCATATAAAACAAGATTAACAAAACAACAAATTCAAACAGCAATTTACTTTGGCTCTGATAATTAAGCTAAAGAGCAACATACCACAGAGAAACAAATATGGCCATTTGAATCCTAGGACCAGGAATAGAATTCTTGTGGTAAACATGAACTTACCACTTGGATTTCCTGCTTGATAATCAGAACAATTTGAATAATGCCAATTTGGAAGTTAATGTCCAGTTAGTACATGGCAAAAAAAAAAAAAAAAAAAATACTTGGGCTTGAGAGTCAGGCAGCCTCAATTCAAAAGCTGTAACTTCCAGGAACTTCAGACTGCAATCTTTCCATAAGTCATACAACCCCCACAAAAGTAGCCTTGACATTTCTCTGATGCTCCACACCTGGTACTCTTACACATCCCCTGCGGCCCTGGTTGGCCAGTCTATTGGCAAACAAGAGGCAGGCTGGTGGGCCAGGGGCTCCCCAGAGAGGTGGCCTCACTGGCTCAGCAGTTTGCTATTTCACCTGTCAAAACAGCCCTGTGTCATCTCTTGCAGGAGCTGAAGACAACTGCAGAGCAAGTGCAAAGTGTCAGCCCCTGGCCAGAACCCGGAGCACAGACTGCACACTGCTTCTTCTCCTCGCATTCCAGGGAACACTCTCACATGGGACTCAGAGTCCACCACTGCATCGGAAGGACCAGTTTTTCCAGATGAACTTCAGCCAGCTGTGAGCTGTATTCTACTTAGATGAGTAGCAACACATATCTCTCCATTCTGTCACCTGAAATACAAAAGGGACCATGTCATTTTGAGTGGTTGCAGGAGTTACTGCCATTAGTGGAGATAATAGCTCTGGAACAACCCTGTCATGAGACTTGGGAGGAAAGGGGTCCTTCTGCAGACTACAGGTTGGGTTGTAAGCTACTGGTCAAGTATTTGAAGTCAAAATCTTTGGATTCAATTCCAGGTTTAGTCATGTACTAGAAACATCTTGACCCAGTCATGGAAACTCCAAGCTCCCCATCTGTAAGATATGCTTTTGTCTGTATTAAATTTTGCCACTAATTTACAGTTAAAAAAAAATTGGAGCATTTGGGTTCCAATAGTGAGCCAGTCTAAGGACCAGCATGCTGCAGAGCAAAGCATGTAGCCTTTTAAACCACAAAACAAGTGCAAGGCTCTCAGCCACTCTGTACTTCTGTTTCCTCCTGGGTGATGAGAAGGCACAGGGTGGTGACCTGGGCAGGTCTGTGTTCTGGCCTCAGGGAGGTCACACAGCCTCAGTGTGTCTCCATTTTCTCTCAAACAATGAATGCATATAAAGAACCTTCTAGAGAGATACCTACCATATAGGAGGCACTTCATAAATGGAAACTTTGATTATTTTTGTCATCATAATATGGAATATAGCTTGTGATGTATGAACAATTACACAAATACCAGTTATTGATTTATATTTTTCCCCAAAATGCCTAATGGTGAAAAAACAGGAGTGCCTAAAATTATTGCCTTAAGAAAAGTAAATAAATTAGCTTGTGGTTGGAACATAATAATTTAAATAAACATTCATGAATAAAGAAGAGCTTGGAAGAGGAGTCACACTGCTTGGGCTAAATCCCAGATGTGTAACCTCAGACAAATCAGCCTCCCTGAGCTTCAGTTTTGTTGTTCCTAAAATGGGATGCTAACTGCAGCTATGTCATATGATTGAGAATTAAAGAACTTAAATACATTGAAATATGAGAAGTCCTTCAGAGGTGTCTAACTCACACTCAGTAGATGTTGATCATTTTACTCCTGTGTGCCAATGACTGCACCAATAGTTTGGTAAATCACAGATCACTGGGTAATTGTCTTGTTTTGAGATAAGATCACAGATTAATACAGAACTAGCTCTGAAAACAAACTTAGCCCCTTTCCCAATTTTACTCTCTAAGGCAGTACTAACCAAGCATTACCAACCAGCCCAGGGTTCTTTTGCTCAATTCAAGATAAATATGACAAAGTGGTGAACATCACCAATGAGGGAAACTTTCTTAGGACTTAAGTTCAAGTACAAGGCAGTCAGCACGTGGGGTGGGTTCTTGGACTCCCCTCTACTGTCTTGCACAAGCACACCTCGGTGGTGGTTGCACACAACTCAGGATTGCTGCACACATTGGTCTTCTGCTCCCAGTACCAAGGTTTGCACTTGACACAGAGATACGCCTTCGTGGATTGGGTTCATCTACACTCAACTCACAAAAGATGGCCGAGGTGCTCACTGCCACCACTCCACAAAGGTTATATAGCAGTCAGGATTAGGCATTCTGCACATGCAGGGGTGGTGGGAAAGTCTATGGCAAGCTTTAGAGGAAGTCAGCAGCTCCTGAAGCTGGCCATCAATGGAAACACTTTTTGAAAACAGTTTATGTTATGTATGAATACCTTGGCGGAGAGAGGAATGTGGCTGGGGAGGGGAGGGATCAAGGCCTCCCTATTCTCTCACAAGCACTGAGACTGAGTCAAAGGACAGGTAGTCAGTGGAGATAGTGAATGACCACTCCACCCACCACAAGGAGTTGCTAATGCTTGGCCCTTGGGTGGCTCTTTTCTTGTCTTTTGGGCAGGTAGGCAAGACAGGAAGGGGTTGGGGGAGGAAAGGAAACCTGAGATTTATAAAAGGGTAAGACACATCCCCCTCACACTGATTCCAGCTCTGGGTCCCCTTCTCTCCTAAGAAGTCTATTTCTGTTCTGTCCCTTAAACAAAACCTGCTTTCTACACTTGTCTCAGCATTTCTCTGGCGTTTAATCTTTAGCACCAGGGGAATGAGGACCCAATCTTGATTTCCAAGACTGGTATCAGCACTTGTATGTCCCCACTCAATCAAGTCAATGACGGAGACCAGACAGAACTAAACCAAGGCCTTCTGTCTCCCCACACACCAGAGCCTTGCCAAAGCTTCTGATCTGAATAAACACACAAAATAGAGGATCCTTAAGTGTACTAACACGTTCTGCACAGAATTTTCTTTGAAACCAGCATCAGGTAGTCCTCACTTACTGAAGGGCACCAGTTGCTGAGAAGCCTAGAAGGAAGGATTTTCATCATAGCAAAAACTTCCTGGCTTTGGAAAGAGGCGTGCACAACCACTCCATCAAGGTGATAAAGCACAAAAAGCCCATGTGCATTTTTTCCTCACATGTTTTAAGTTCTCTCTCTAGTTTCATGGAACTGGAAAGATATTCTGCTAGGAATAGTTCATGGAGAAGCAGGTTTTTCCATTGGGATTTGCACCAGGGGATATAGCAGCATAAATAGCAAGGTAACACTTAATTTTCTGTGCACAACCATTGTTAATTCATGCAATACCCCTCACAAATGCTCATAGCTCACTGAAGAAAACCTGTTGAAGTCACACACAAGAAGCTGCTGAGACGCCAAACTTTGTTGTTAAATTGAATTAAGTGTTTTATGTGTCGCTTTCTGAAAAATAAACTGCATGACACATTTAGCAGGCCAGAAACTGCAGAAATACTTAAGATTTTGCCTTCCCCCAATTGAGGCTAGTGCAAGTCTCGATTCTAAAGTGGTAAATTTTCCATTGAGGAATCACAGAACAGAATACTTAAGGTAAGTGTGGGTCAT
Organism: Glaucomys volans; assembly: GCA_020662805.1. Taxonomy (NCBI): domain Eukaryota; kingdom Metazoa; phylum Chordata; class Mammalia; order Rodentia; family Sciuridae; genus Glaucomys; species Glaucomys volans. The sequence goes on from JAJEJO010003168.1 coordinate 180,235, forward strand.
TATGAAATGAGTAAAATAGGTCTGTCTGGGTTGTTTTCCTGATCCCCAAGTTAATGGTCATGGTGCACCCCCAGAGTGGCACAGGACTCTGCAGGCTGTGCTCTCTGCAGCAGCTTGGCATGCCATCACTGTTCTTACAACTGTCACATTGCTCTACCTTCCCATCTTACTTCTCTGCAGGTTATTCACAGCAGAACAAAACAAAACACACCTTTAAAAAAGAGGGCATTTTGTGTTTTTCTTTTTTAAATTCTCTTAGACCACAGTTACTATGGGTTTAATAAATAAATCTCAAGCTTTCCAATACCCATGAAATGCAATACAATATATGCACACATATTTTACCAGATGGTGCACTAGGAATCCAAAAAGACAACCATGGGAATTGAAATGCTCAGGGTTGGTGTTGAAATGCAAAGCAGTTGACTTCTTTAGAAGCATGATGAACTTAGCTAAGGAGTTTGTGGACTAAGTGAAAGCTTTGAACTAAGAATTAAATAATACATAAAGGCACTTCAGACCAAGTTAGGCTACTGGATTTGCAGGCAGAGCTCTTGAGAGAGAAGGTGGGCTTCTCCATTCAAGAGTTCATGGGAGTTATGACTTTCCTTTCAAAAGGCAGTTCCTTGGCAAATAAGCCATATGGAGGAAGAGTGTGGCTGGAGAGAAGGGAGAGAGAGAGAGAGAGAGAGAGAGAGAGAGAGAGAGATGTCCTCTCTTCTTACTTTTGCTTTATCTTTTCCTAGGGAATATTTTGATAAAGGCATGTATTAATTTATCTAATAGCTTTTCCAGAGCATCTACTCTGTATTTGGTGAGAATCAAGTGTGTATTAAACACAAGTTCTACATTCAAGGATTTTCTAGTCCAGAGAGAGAGAGCAGGAGATAAGTAAAAAGCTGAGTGCTATGGTGGGAGTAGGCACAGCAGCCTGCCATAAGATATCAGAGAAAAGAACCCTAAATCCATGTTGGGAACTGGGAGACATCTTGGAGAAAACACCATCTAAGCAGATGATGAAGAAGAATGTATCAGTTAGGAATGCTTTCAGCTGCAAGTAACAGGAAGTCTAACTCACACCAGCTTTAACCCAGGGTAAGTCTGGAGGTAAGTAGCTGCTACATTTGGCAAAAGGTTAACAATATATCAAGGCTGCCATCTTGAGGACCTCTTGTCCTTTTCCTCATATTTTGTTGCCACATGACCCACAAAAACTGACACAGCTCTAGGCATTACATCAAGGAGGAACAAGTAAGAACTGAAGAAGCTATGCTGCCCCATTTTCATCAGGTTATAAAAAGAGTCTTCCCCAGAAACAATCCCCAATAAATTATTGCTACGAGCCATAGACCATAACAAGACCACATAATTGCCCTTAGCCCTTAGGCTGGCCAGGAGTAGAGGCATTATGAAATTCAGCCTCTGGAGTGGGAGGTGACAATGGGAAAGGGTGACTTTGAGCTGCCATGGATAATGACTGACACAGACCAGTCGGCATTCATCAAACAAGCATAGACACTCCAGTCAGAGAGAGCGGAGTGTGCCAAGGTCTGAAATGGCCATACACACAACCTGGGAAATGAATGTATTTCCGGGAAGTTAAAGGGAAAGTGCAAGGAGGGGCAGCAGTATAGGAAGGGACTGGAGAGACAGAAGTCTGGCCTTCATCTTGAGAAAATCAGAGAGACACTCGAGAGTGTTGAATCAGGAAAAGATATACTTCGGTTCTTGGTGTTTTTAAGTATACTATTAGAAAATGTTTATTCCAAAGTTCAAACTGGGTTAAGCATTAAAATAGATGTATTGATTTATGCAAAAATGCAGAGGTAGAATAGACCTAGGCACGGTTCTATCAGGGATCAGACTCAATTTCTCTGCGATCTCTTGGTTCTACCATGCTCAGTGAACCGACTTCATCTCAGACTGGCTTTCTTTGAGAACTCAGGAGAGCCATCAGGAGAATAAACAGCCTCCTGCAACTCACTCAAATGTGGGAAAAAGAGACGACTGCCTCTTGCGATAGCCAAAGGCTTGAATTTTCTTAATCTCATCTACCAGTCTTAGGTTAAGACTCTCATAACCCAATCATTTCACCTCTAAACTTTCATTGTCTCACACATTAGCTTTTGGGGAACAACTAATATTGAAACTATAGCATAGTCAAATTGACACATAAAAATGACCACCACACCTGCAACAGAAAAGGGTAAGTAACATGCTTTTCTCTAGAAACAAGATTCTTTTTGTCCCTTACTTAGAAAATGACTAAAAAGTCCACACTATTCACTAAAGCCAACCTTAAAGGCTTACCCTAGTGAATCACCTTTTTGTGTGAGTCCATCATGAGGCAAAGGAAGAAAAAAAACGAATGGAATCTACCCTTTTGAATGGAGACAATTTAATGTTGAATCAGAGCAAGTTAGAAGCTATTAGATCAGAGAAGTCCACTGATGGGCAGAGATACCCGCAGATTCAGTATCTGGTGAGGGCTTGGTCCAGGTTCCTAATGCCTTCCTTCTGCATCTTTATTTGGTGAAAGAGACAAACAAGCTCCTTCTAGCCTCTTTTATAAAAAGTACACTAATCCCATTAATGAGGACTTTGAACTGATGATATAATCACCTCCCAAAAGTCTCCCCACCTCCCAATACCATCACTTTGGGGGTTCAGATTTTAGCACATAAATTTTGGGAAGAGGAAAGAAACATTGAAGCCTCCTAGAGTTTTTTGACACTTAAATGAGATATATTTAGTATTGTGCCTGACTCATGAAATATCAACTAATTTTAGCTCTCATAATTATTCCACTTAATCTCATTAGTCTGATTATCAGGCACAAAGTATGACCAATCAACTTTTAGTTACATTATTTCACCTTTCATTAGGAAATTAATCAACAGTGATGTGATGATCAGGGAAAAGCCCTGACTTGGAGCACTTGAAGGTTTCTAGCTTATAAATATTCCTACAGTGGCTGGTTTCAAGCTATTAAAGATTTAAGGTTTGGCTCTAAAAATTCCAAAATGTTCAATAAATTAGCTCTCACAAGATGGTGCTATCTAACTCCAGATGGCTCTGGAACTACCAGTCTGACTTCCCCTGCCAATGTTTACGCCTACCAAACACTCATGACCAACACTAGTTACATAATTTGCTGACCCCAAAATATGAACCCCTTGTTCAAAAATTATTAGGCTGGTTATAGCAGAGCATTAGCCCAAATGCAGGGTCCCTCTGAGAGTGGGACCTCTGCAGCTGCACGGGTTGCATCCCTGAACCTGACCTTGTTCATGACTCTGCTAACATTCCACATCAGCTGTCTTCAAACCACTTCCTTTAGGGCAACAGGCCATGGATAGTTTTAAGGGATTCAACATCTATATCTTAACTTCACTCTTCTAAAGCCAATTTGCCACAGAAATTTCACCATAGGAGTGATCTTTTCCCAACTTCCTTTCACAATCATTATTCTGGTTTTTTCAAAACAAAGGCTTACCTATTAGTCATTCAGACTCTTACTGTGGTGCATAAATCAGAGCTATTAAAATAAAGAGACTTTAAATCAAAGTGCTACAAATATGCACCAAAAGTCAACCCACTAAAAGTTGCATTTATAAAGTATTTATCAAACTTATCAAATTATTGTGGTGTTTTTATTTAACTGAAATATCTATGATAATCCAATACAAAAGTTCTTTTTTTAACACTTAGAGCCTTTTGTTCATAGGAACAACAGACACATATTCTGCAGAGTATTAAATTGGTGGGATCAAAGGAAAACTTTTGAGCATAAAAGTACCTGATATTAAGATAAAATTTTAAGAGGAGAAAAGATACTAAGTTCTAAGGAGGAAGAGGAAACATGTAAAATTTTTTACTCTTGTAGAAGAACCTGTTCATGCATTTTTTAATGTGTCATAATCCATTGGATTATATTCCATTGAATTCATTGAAATAAGTGAAGAATCAATTTCATTTTTAAACGTCAACATATATAAAATGCTGATAACTGAATCCTGGATAAATACTTAAATTATGCTGTAAAAGACTAGATGATTATTTTTAAATGTTCAACATTTAGTTCATAGATAAGCATGTGAAATGTTGAACACTGGTTATCAAATTGAAAAAGCATGACCCAAAAGGTATAAGGGAATTTGCTGCAATACAGAGAAGCTGATAAGCAGAGCATTCATCAATAGTACAGTAACAGCACAAATCAAAGTGACCTTTACTCAGTGCATGAAGGTCACACTTAACAAAATTTCAAGAGGTGAAGAAGGTCAGAGAGGCACCAGAACCTTCCAATGAATCAGTCTTGGTGGCTGCAGAACTTGTAAGTATCCATCAGCATTCATCCTTTGACCCACAACTCTGTGAAACAATATCCTCACTCAACATTTCCAAGACTTTAGCTTTTAACTTAACCACTGAATAAAATTTTCCTTTTATGCCACCACCAAGATGGTTATTTAACTAATATCTCAAAAATCAACTCATTTTTTAAATTTCTATTTTTATACTACAGATTTTTTTTTTCAGTTCTGGGGATTGTACCCTAAGATTGTAGCTTAGTATTCTGCCACTTGGTCTACATTGTATTACATAGAAAGGAGATGAGGCTCTCTCTTCATTGTGAAAGGTACAAATCTATTTCCCAGGCTCAGAGAATGTGTGTGGTTAAAGGAAATGTCCAAACATTGACTCAGGTGTTCATTTTTCCTCTCGCAACAATGAGATAGAGTTGTATCATTCAACAGTGTCCCACAATGAATTTCACTTGCCACTCTTCCTGGGGGATGACATGCTATAAAACGGTTGGACCTCTTATAAATAAAACCAGCTGAACGTCAATGACATCAGAATAAAGAATGGGAAAAATACCAAATATTTATTTAGCACTATTTGTGTTTGAGTCAATCAGTTAAAAAAGAAAACAATTTGCATATAGCCAAAATTTGGCAATGGCTTTAGGCTTTTACAACTGAAGAAGGAGGAAGAGAAGAAGAAGAAGAGGAAGACAGGGAGATTAAAGAACGTAAAATGAGACATGCTTGACGTTATGACTCTATGAAAAATGTCAGCAATTATTGGGTCTATATAACCATTTTTTCATAGGCATTTCCTGCTCCTTTGCCACTACATCTTCTAAACATCAAAATATTTGAGACAAATTATTAAATAAATGCATGTAAAAAGACAGACAGGGAGGCAGATGGTAGATCAATAGGACTCTGATAGGTAAGTAAAAAAACTTTGGAAATGGGAAAATAAGGGAAGTCAAAATAAAAGGAAACCAGAATTCCATTCAATACGTTTAATACCTCCCATCAACTTTGTACACTTGCTAGAAATAAGGTATGGGTTTGGTTTCAGCAATCAAACAGTCAATACAAAAAAGGAAACTCAATCAGAGAATAAATATCAATGCCACAGAGGATCCTGCAGTCAGAAAGTTGTGTATTTGGGCTGGGCATGTGATGCATGCCTATAATCCCAGTGACTCAGGAGGCTGAGAAAGGAGGGTTGCAAGTTCGAGGCTAACCTAGGCAACGTAGAAGGACCCTGTGTCAAAAAAATAAAAATAAAAAGGGTTGGGAGATGTGGCTCAGTGCCAGAGCACCTCTGGGTTCAATCCCCAGTACTAGGGTGGGGGGATTGTTGGAACCTCCATTTGAATCCCAGTTCTACACAGCTGGGTGTCCTTGAGTGCAAGTCATCGAGCCTTCTAAGCCTCGGCTTCCTCTTCTATACAATGGGAATGATGACACTCCCCGAGGTGAGAACCACACAAGCAGGTCTGCAGTAGAGCACCTGGCATCCCACTTAAATAGCTCACTATCTACAGCATAAAACATAAAACCAGTTGCTTGGGACCAGTTAGCAAGTAGCGAGTGCATTAATACCAGCAGAACTGGACTGAAACTCAAGAGAGGATAGAGGTACACACTTTCTTCAGCAACACTTGAGTTCTGAATCAACTATTGTAAAAACTAAAATAATTTACACATGACCAGAAGTTTGGCAGTGATTTCAGGCTTCTACATGCAGCATGTGGGTTTCCTTGCACATGTGCGTATGTGCATGTGAATATGTTGTGCTTTTTCTAATTTAGTAGTCCCTTGACTAAAAGTAATAATTTCCTCACAGATTTGCCTAGCTGACTTCAATACTGACCTTCCTTTTTCTATTCTCTTCAGAAATAAACTAAACTTGCTGACTCTGCCTTCCTCTCCCCAGCATCCCACATACTCACAGAGACTGTGGGCTTTTTCTTGGTGGAGAAGGCAGGTAAATCCATTGGGCCAGATGAACATAATCGTAATGGATCAAACAGTGACAAGCGCTGGACTTACTAAGTAGGTGGGAGGTTTCCCAAACATATCCCCTTGCAGGGTTTTAGACTTCATGCACACCCAGCCCCCTGTGACTCAGTCACATCTTTCAGCGTCAGATCTACTGGGATTTAGTCGGCAGGCTCTTGTGCTACATTTTACCTCTGAAACCCCAAACTACTGAGCCATGATGATTTTTCCACACCTCCCCACTGGGCTGTGTCAGCACACAAAGTCAAAGGACTTGAAATCTTCTGAACTCATTAAAAAAGATGTGCAACTGGGACTATTAACTCTGCTTGCTGTTATTTACAACTCTGGTTCCCATATCCCATTGTTCCCCAAAGCTCAGCATAGATTCCATTAATGAGTGCACACCTAGCTGTCCCTGGTGGTTTGGAAACAATAAGGTCATGTTTAATTCCCACTTGTGCCTGGCTTTACCTGAAGTAGAGCGAGAGCCCATGCTGCCTCCCACATTAGCATCCCCAGGAGCTCATAAAAGACATTGATGGGAAACCAAATCACACTTTCCCACAGAGGCCAAAATTGCCATATTTCTCTGAAAACTGCATTATTTTTATCCAAAACTGATGTGAAATGCTCTGAAAAAGAAACTTTTAAAAGTAAGTCGAAGTAAAAAACCAGCTTTATGCCCTTTACTTGATAATTTAGTACTGCTTGGGAAAGAGATACACTTGAAGGAGGTTAAAATCTCTGTCTCAGAAGGCAGAAGCATGGAAGGAATATGTTTTTATTTTCAAAGAAGTCAGAAAACAATGGGTAAGGCCCACTTAGTCGACCTTTTCACAAAGAAGTGTATCACATCAGTCAATAACAAGATGTGATTGTCAGGTTGGGGACATAGCTCAGTTGGTAGAGTGCCTGCCTCGCAAGCACAAGGCCCTGGGTTCAATCCCCAGCACCGCAAAAAAAAAAAAAAAGAGAGAAGATGTGATTGCCTACCAAACACTACTCAGGACCAGACAAGGAAAACAGCATCACTCTTAAGATCTGGAGTTTTGAACGTAGATGTGGCTGCATCACTATACTTTGCTGATCTTAAGTCCTTTGGGTATAAACCAAGGAGTGGGATAGCTGGGTCAAATGGTCGGTCCAGTCCAAGTTTTTTGAGGAATCTCCATACTGCTTTCCAGAGTGGCTGCACCAATCTGCAACTCTACCAGCAATGTATGAATGTACCTTTTTCCCCACATCCATGCCAACACTTATTATTGCTTGTATTCCTGATAATAGCCTTCTAATTGGAGTTAGATTAAATCTTAGGGTGGTTTTAATTTGCATTTCTCTAATTACTAGAGATGATGAGCACCTTTTCATATATTTGTTGATTACTTACATATCATGTTCTAGGAAGTATCTGCCCAGTTCCTTAGCCCATTTATTGATTGGGTTCTTTGTATTTTTGGTGTGCAGTGATGCAGCCACATCTTTGTTCATAGCTGTTCAATTCACAATAGCTAGATTGTGAAACCAACCTAGATGCCCTTCAATTGATGAATGGATAAAGAAACTGTGGTATATATACACAATGGAATATTACTCAGCCATAAAGAAGAATAAAATTATGGCATTTGCTGATAAATGGGTGGAGTTGGAGAATATCATGCTAAGTGAAATAGGCCAAGCCCAAACAACCAAAGGCCCAATGTTTTCTCTGATAAGTGGATGATGATACATAACAGGGGCCGGGGGCGGGGAGTAGGTGTCATGGAGTGGGGAACAAGAGAAGAATGGAGGAAGTATGGATGGTGTAGAGGAAAATGGGACAGGAGGGGTTGGGGGAAGGAAAGAGTAGACTGAGACAGACAGTATTACCCTATGTATATGTAAGATTATATGAATCATGTGAATCTACATTGTGAAAAAAAAGATATATTCCCTGCTGTATAATTACATCAAAATGTCATCTATAATTAAAAAGAACCACTAAAAAAATACTTAAATAAAAAATAAAAGACCTGGAGTTTTGAAATCAAGTAGATGTAGGGCTCATTTTCTAGGTTTCTTATTGTGGGTTGTTAACGAGCTGCATGACTTAGGGGTGATCAAGTTAATAGCTTAAACCTCAATCTTTTCATCTATGCAATGGGACTAATTTTATCTCTTCCCTAGGGCTGCTATAATAATTTAACTTATTAATATGTGCAAGTCAGGGGAGGGCAACAAATTTTCATAAGTACCTATTATGGCATAATTATATAAGAAATAGTCACTGCTTTCAAAGAGTGCACAATCTAAGGAAGAAGAAAAGGGCAAATGTTTAATTATAACATAATGCAAAACCTGCCTGAGGTTAGACAGACTGCTTTGGAAATCGGGAACAAAGGACCTTTCCCTGATGGACCCAAGTTGTAGCCACTGGCAGTCTGATCCCAGGGCCTCCCTCTTCAGCATGTCCCTACACAAGAGGTTCTTGAACATGCAGGGGCACGATGACCAGTCTGGCTCCCAACATTGTGTTCCATGTGAGAAGATTCCAAACTCCATTGGCCACTTTTTATGACCCTTTGGACCCACTAAAATCAGTCCGTCCTGTGCCCTTTCCAAAACCTAGAAGACAATCATAAAACAGATCCTGCCTGAAAGGGCTTTGGCCACTTCGTTTATTTCCCTGAGTCCACCACACATCACCAAGTCATTCATCTACACAAGTCTCCCAGCAGAATCTTCCCATAAGGATGAAATGTCAAAATCAATTTTCCTGAAATGAAACCAAAAAAAAAAAAAGACCTTTTTTTTTCCCTAAAATTGTCTTTGTAGAATTTATGAGAGTGGGAACATATCCTCAGGGATAAGACGGAAGGATAATTTGAAAGATCATTTTAATCTGGACTGAAGAAAACCCTGGAGAAGGCAGCACAAGAAACTCTACTGAGCCCCAAAGGACGGAGGAGTGTCGAAATGTTTCCGTGTTTCTAACAGCCACAGTTCTCCCGTGACATGCTGGTTTTATCTCACGCCTAGTGTGTCAACAAGGTATTTTATACAGGAAAACTGAATAAGCTAGAGTCATGGGCAGAGGCTGGCACGACATACTGCAGACACCTCAACACCTGGGTGCCAAAGATACCTGGAGAAGCCCTGAACTCGTATGGAGCTTCAACTTACAAAGATTTCTAAAATCTTACTGGTAATCATATGAAAATCTGATCCAATTCAACTCAGATCCCTACACAGGATTCATTGTGGAATGGTCAAACTGTAAAACTGGTCCCTTTTCCATGAAAGAGACAAAGTTTTGAAATAAAAATTGGAGGGACTGGGGATATAGCTTAGTTGGTAGAGAGCTTGCTTTGTCAGCACAAGGTCCTGGGTTCAATCCCCAGCACCGCAAAAAAAAAAAAAAAAAAAAAAATTAGAAAGAGCTCTTCCCAATTCTGCCCTGCCCCACTAAATAAGTAGACAGATTTAAGGACAGTTAGACAAAGGGGAATGAAAGGAATGGAGGGGGAATAGGATAAAGGGAAGAGTGGAATGAATCTGATACAGCTTTCCTATATTCATATATGAATGCACCACAGTGAATCTCCCCAACATGTACAATCACAAGACCGGGATCTTAAGTAGAGTAAGATATACTCCATGTTTGTATAAATATGTCAAAATATACTGTCATGTATATCTAAAAAGAACAAATAAAATTTTTTAAAAAAAAAATTTAAGGTCAGCCTCAAGGGTGTCAAATTCCTACCCTTCCTTGAGCCCTCAATCTCCCTCCCCCATCCTGGTAGTTCCAGAAGTACAGAAAACTGTCACTGAGTTTCAAGATACAGGGCAACATAAGGACAGTTCTGGCAAAATGTCAGATCTGCTAAACAAGAGTGGTCATGACAACAGGTAGAACCTGGCTTTGGGGCACCAGGGTCCACTATAGCCCAGCAGTGGCAACCAAGCTAGATGCACCTGGGAAAACAATCATGGCTAAGGATTAGGGACATCAGCAAGGACACAGTAAAGCAAGTCCTAGTTAGAAGGCTAAGTAAGGGTAGTGGTGGTTCTAGAATTTCAATATAGGAAGGACTTAGAGGCTGCAATTTTATCTGAAGAGGACTAGAGAAGCTGTATTTGTGTAGCACCCTTTATGTAGGATTAAGAACAGCTTAACTCTCCATATCCAAAAGATGGGGATGCTGTGGAGGTTTGTGGGGAGAGCTCAAGCCTCTTAAAATGTGCACTGCTGGCCACCCTGATCCTGCAGGGACATTTCCAGCATTCAGCATTCTCTGATGTCATCCCCAAGGAGAACGGTGGATTTAGAAGCAGAACACACTGTGGAGGGCAGGCTGTGGCTGGAGAAGTCAGCTGTGGGTGTCCTGTCACAGCAGACAGGAGGTGGGGGGAGGGTTGTTGCCACCCCCAGGACAATGCAGCAGGAGGAACATGCATCCTTGGCTGGCAGGCAGGAGGGTCAGCATGCGTGGATGTGAGGAGGGCCTGGCTGGGTCTGCTTAATTGCTTCCTGCCTGCAGCTCAGATTGGTCTGGGAAGAGGCAGGGCTCAGGCTGCAGGTGGGAGATGTGTGTGGCCAGCTGTGATGAGCTGAATCGGCTGAGTCAGGGGAAATGGGAAGGGAGGGGGTGGGGAGAACAGGCTGAAATGAATCCTTGAATGTCCTGGGGAAGGAGACTGGTCACTCAATGTGTGGAAGGAACTTCCTTCCCTCTTTCCTTATTTTCCTTCCTTTAGCTTCCCTCACAGGCAACCAGCTAGAGGCAGGATGAGCTGTCTCAAGGAGGAAGAAATAAAAACAGCTCTTAATTTACTGGAGGTCATGTCCTGTTTGAATCAACAACAAGAAAAAGAGAACAGAGAGCTACCTCTCCCACAGAGTCCAGGCAGCCATGATCTCCGGCCAAAGGGATTACATTCTAACTGTCTTCATGGCCTTGGGGCTGAGGGCTGAACCCTCAAATCTCCCTTCTTCACTCCTTTGAAGAAACTACTAACCACTTCCACGTCAACCACTGAAAGCACGTGTTTCTTTTACTGCAGACATTTCTGCACAGTCTTCCCCTGAGAGCTGAGCTCCGATGCAATAATCCAAGAGGCCATGTCTAGGGCTCTTTTATCCCTGACCCGTGCTCTTACACATTTAGCTTAGTGCGTAAAGAAGAGACTCCCAGCGACAATAAAATAGCCAAGGAGTGAACATTACCACAGCTCCCCTTTTCCAACTCAAATTGTTTAGGAGTGACTGGCAACCTAAGAAATTTTGGCCACTTTTTAATTTGCAGATGAAACATAACTGTCTTCAGAGTGTTAATCCTGCCTTTCCTCAATTCAGGCCACTCAGTAAGAAATACTTATTAAATGAACATTCTGTGTTCGTCACAGGGAGGCAGAAGCACAGCAGCAGAATACACAGTTGTCACTACATAGATGCTTCAGGAGGATCGTAAAAAGAGAACTTCAACACTAATCTTGGAGAGACAAAAGGTAAAACCAGTACCTGGATAAAAAAGATAATTTAAAGAGTCAGAACAACACCCTAAATGTGTCAATCATTTGTTGAATGGGGAAATAGCAGAGTTGGTCAACCAGCCACAGGACTATAGCACTGACCATCCAGGCATGCAGGGGAAGGGGTGACCTGTCCTGAGCAGGTTCCTGTGGTTCCAGTGACAGGCAGAACCCACAGATTAAGAAGTGCGTCAGGTTGGTTGTAGTCCAAGGGCATGAACAGGTAGTCTATTTATAGAGAAGGTAACCTCTGATTATGGTTGAGACCCTCTGGAGGCCAAATGAGGAAGGGTGCACCTGCCCAGGGTCAGGGGTGAAACACTAGTCCCCTCAGCAGTTCTGGTGCTTATAAATGCTTGGCTACTTCAGGTACTAGTGAGCTCAGTTACTGTTAAGTCTGCTCTTCTTAAAGCCTTTATGGACACGTATTAACTGTACATATTAGTGGGGTTCAGTGTGCATACATACATACTGCACACATGGATCAAATCGATCCTCTCTTCCCATCCCACCCAACACCCATCCTGGTCTCCAGTAGTCCCAATTCCATTTTCAGGTCAGTAAGACTGCTTTTGAGAAGTTGGATGAGCTGAAAAAGTCAGTGCCTATGGTAAACACTCAATCAACATTTCCTGAGTGAAAAAAGGGGGAAAAGAATAGACTTCTGAACCCTTGAGATTGTTTGGCTTTGAGTCATGGAAAATCCATCTAGGCAATGCCTTCCTGTGAGCAACTTGAGAGAGATCCTGCAGCTCTTTCCTAGGCTACAAGCACCCTACCATTGCTCTTGATCAGATGTGCTCTGACTTTTCCTGATGCAGACTAACACAAGTGAGACCAGTTCTTTTGGGGGTGGGGGAAACGCTTATACTTCAGAGATTAACAGATTCAAATAACTACTGAATTATGTGGTTCAGAAAAGCAAGAACTGCCGAGAAAAGTATTTTGGAAGAGATGCTCTTAAGGTGGCCTTGAAGGATGAAGAACTGGTCCAGCACTCCAAATAGGAAACGAAATGGGAAGACCCAGAAAGAAGGTGAGAACACTTAAAACAGATTGTATAGGTACCGATACATGTACCACAATATGACGCTAGACACTAAGGACTGACCAGATCTTGCAGTGTTTTAAATGCTAGACTGTTACAAATTTTGGAGCAAAAATGGGCCTGAGAAACTGATCTGGGAACAGTGCATGAGCTGAGTGAGACAGGAGAAAAACTGGAAGGGAAAGTAATGAATAATCAATGCAGGTAGACAGTGAAAGGAGCTATTGAGTCTACATTTCATGTTTTGAAACTTGTCAAAATTTTATGTTATTTCTAAACTAAGTTCTTGGAATAGTGAAGGCCATGTATTCAGTGTGAGTTCAGCTATAGGAGTTGGGCAATGATGTCACTGTTATACAAATGTTCACCAACCTGAGCCTCGTCCATGAGAACTCAGCCTGTCCAGAGAATTGTTTTATCTTTAGATTTATAGTGTAGAGAGCTATGTAGCATTTTTAAAGCCAAAACCAAAGAGGGTTGTCTTGCTTCCCTAGGACACCAGAAGAAGCCTTTTGCTGGTAAAGTGGACTCCTCCATACCCTTTATTTCCTAAATGGACTGATCATGGTTTGGGATTAAGGCAGGCTTGAAATTTTTCAAGAAGTGCAGAATTCAGGCTTCATCCAAGTAACTCTGATTTAGGGAATTCATAAGAAAAGGATCAGCTATATCCATGATTTCCTGGAACAGGCCATTTAAATACATGAAAACAACCTTGGAATCATGATTCCAAATTTTCCAACTATTCCAGTAATTAAAATCTGTGGAATTTCAGAGACGTACCATTTGATATTGTCACAAAACATAAGACCCCTTTCCAACTAAACTAACTTTGGAGAACTATTGTCAGACAGTTCTCAGTCTAGGTAAACAATTCCAGCTCACCTCTAAGTAAAACAGTGACCTATTTTTAGAGACCAAGAGTTCAGTGTTTTACCATTCCGGAAATAAACATCATCATCATTCCTTCTATTTCAATGAGTGCAGCTGTCTGGGTGGGGATGTAAACATCCCTTGGCCATGTTGTGAATCCAAACACAACAATGTCAGGCTTGTGTGTGAGAACCAGGAAACAAAGCTGACTACAAATTGCACAAGAACCAATCTATTCTCGTTATCTAATCTAAGTGAAACAAGACCTAAAAGACACACAATATGCTTGGACCTCTCTTAGAAGTCAGCCCTTTTATCAATTCACACTCCTATTACAAATGCAAAATACTGCTGGAACTTCATGTTAATCGTGTTTTTTATTTTCGGTGTTTTATGGTATTTTGACATCTGAGGGGCCCAGGGAGAGAAAGAGACTGACTTCTACAGCAAGCTCACTTCCAGGATAATAAACTAGCCTTAGATGGAGGCTTCACCCTCAAGACTAATTACCTCCCAAAGGTCAAAAACCTTTCCAAATACCATCACATGGGAGATTAGACTTTCCGCATATGAATTAGGGAGGAGACACAAACATTCAGTCCAGAGCATGGTGTGAAATACTGCTTCTTAGGAAAATGCAAGTCATTAAAAAAACCTTCTTTCAAAGGCATTAGTCTCTGATGAGGGTCATAATCCAATCACCCCTATCATAATTTAGAATCCTGCAGATACAATGTCATTGATACAAACTCCCATTCTCTGGGACATAGTACTAAAAGCAGATGTGCAAAATCCTGAATGTCTTCTGTCTTCACATTCATCTTCCATGTCAGCCTGGCCCAGTCTTTGCACAGTTGGGTAAATATGACTTCAGACAGGAGAAAACATTTTTTTCACCATATAAAGGTGTCAGAAAAGCCTATCTCACAAGGCACCAGCCTCATTGTGCCCTGCCTTTCCTCTTAGTCTATGAGAGAAGTTCCTTTACGTAACAGGGAAGCTCTTCTAACTTCACACACCCAGGACACAGGCTCAAGCCTCTTTACTTTTTTGACTAGACCACTGTGGTGACCTCTGAACTAGCCTCGCCGGCTCTCATTTAGTGGTAGTCAGTGGTAAAGCTGGCCTGCAGGCCAAGTTCAGTCCATGGATGTGTCTTATTTGGCTATTGCATTATGGTTTTGTTTGTTTATATAGGAAGTTAACTTCACGGATGGAAATCTCATGTATTCCAACAAAAAGTTCTTGCAACCTGGAGTCTGTACCTTCTTGTAGAATGAGCATAGAAAGTTTAAAGTCCTTTGATTGGCTAATGGAACCCATGAATTTAAGAAAAAAAAAAATACTTTGCTTGTAAGGCTAGGGATATAGCACAGTAGTAGAGTGATTGCCTAGCATGCACAAGGTCCTTGGTTCAGTCCCCAGCACTGTGAGAAGAAGGAGGAAGAGAAAGAGGAGGAGGAGGTGGAAGAGAAGGAGGAGGTGGAGGTGGAAGAGGAGGAGGAGGTGGAAGAGGAGGAGGAGGTGGAAGAGGAGGAGGAGGAGGAGGAAGAAGAAGAAGAAGGAAGAGAAGGAGGAGAAAGAGGAGGAGGATGAAGAAGAGGAAGAAGAAGAAGAAGAGCAGGAGGAGGAGGAGGAGGAGGAGGGGGAAGAGGAGGAAGAGGAACAATCAACAACAATTTTGCTTCTTTGCTCTGAGACCTAATAATTGGCCTGGACCAGAAGAAAGTGGAGATCAGAAGAGAAAGGTAAGGAGGTTCACTGAATGAAGTGTATCACCATAGTCCCAAACTAGAATACTGCTGGTGCCTGTGTTTAAGGAATTCATTTTTCCTAATTGGAAATAAAAATTTTAAGAGAAATTTCAAAATCACACCACTTCTTCATTTTTTTTTTTTTTTTTTAGTTGAAGATGGACACAATACCTTTATTTATTTATTTATATGTGGTGCTGAGAATCGAACCCAGTGCCTCACATGTGCCAGGCAAGTGCTCAACCACTGAGCCACCACCCCAGCCCCACTCCTTCACTTTTGATAGCATAATAATGGTCCCTGCAATTACATGGCATGCTGATGTAAAATGATTCCTAATATTCATATCATGTTATGGGAAGAAATCAAGCATCAGGCTTTCCTTATCACCAATGTCATGTTATGATTCTTATCACTTGATATAACTAAAATTCTATAAAAGACAGCAAAAAGTCAAATTAAAGAGATAAAAGGAAAATTGACAATGAACTGTAGAGAGGCATGGGAAATCAAGCACAACTCACAACGATGCTAAATCATCTCCACGTTATATATAGCATTATGTTTCAATTTGTTGGAGCCATCATTTAACAATCAGGATTTTCACATGAAAGTCTAGAATGTCAGCTTTTAAAATTTTGAAAACGTTGGTCATGTAGCTTGTTTTCCCACGTGGACAGCCACCTGCTAGACCTGTCCACCTTGGACCCCCACCTCCCACCAGGCTCAGCACTCTGAGGGCGAGTGTCAGTGGCCCCTAACCTGTGCTTCTATTTAACTATCTTGTTTTAGGTGAAGAACAAGGGGCTGTGCAGCTGCTGCATGGAAGCCCTGGGCCTCCACTTTTGACATAGGTATGACCTCATCCTGCTTTGCTCTCATCTCCTTGTGCCTCCATAACATCATCAGTGAAAGAACAGGTATTAATCACACCAACCTTGTGGCATGGTTGTGAAGACAAAATATTTTAAAGCACTTAGAGCAGTATCTGGCACAAATAAGGGCACAATTAATGTGAGCTTCTAAAATCCAAGTCTTCATTCCAATTCCAGAGTGTCGGAGACAGGGGTGTGGACAGAGTATACTGAAAGACAGGAATTGTTTCTTGAACAATAAAAAAATTCACTCCCACAAGTTTAATAGGCAATCCAACCCCCAGTTTCATTTGGTCACTGCCTGTGTGGCCCTCATATAGCAGAGCCTTGCTCTATACTGGGTCATCCCTGATCAAACATGGGATCCTTTTCTAGTTTAATCTTCTCAGAGTAAAGTTCTAGTCCTCTACCTCAAAACACTTACTGGGCCTTCCTCCCACGCTTGGCATCAATATCCTCTATGAGCAGCATTTCCTTTTAATTCCCTGTATTCCTGCCAAATGAAGCACCAGACACCTCTCTTAAAGATCCATCGAACACCTCTCCAGAGGAACCACGAACATTTCCCACACCTACTAAGCTCTTTGCCACTTCTGGAGCTAGCTCCTGCTGTTGGTTCTCCCTGCCATTCCCTTCCTGCCCCACACACAGCTTGGTCACATCCTGCCCATCTTTTAAGGTTTAGCACGAGATTGCTTCCTGGTAAAAAACTTCTTCATCTCTCTAGTTGAAAATTAAGGGTCTCTTTAAATTCTTCTGTGATTTCTCTTACATTCCTCACTGAATTACAGTCATTGTATGTCTCTTCTTTTTCCTAGTAAACCGTAAAATACTTGAGAACATCTACTTTTCTATTTCCCGGCGTATGCACTATAGTAAAATGCATTTAGCCTGGATTCGATTAATTAAAAGAAAAGAGAAAAGGATCTCCACCCCCACTTTTAAACCTTTTCATGGGTTTGGGTACAGCACAGAATCTAGCTAACAGTTAGGCAGACTCTCCCAAATTCCCAGGAAAGTAGTGAGAGGTGAGACATGGCAGTGGAGGTGGGGAAGCTGGTAGAAGGCAGGAAGAAAGGAAAGAAAGCACAGCACATTGAAGACCAGGGCCACATTTGAGTGATTCCAGAATCAGGAGTCATTTTCAGGCACTTCAAGACCAACAGAACTGTGTGTAGAAATATGTTTTCTGGCATCCAAAATGCAAGAGCACTTGAAACAGAGAAAACCAGGAAGATTTCACCCCACCAGTCTCAGGTCACGAATGCAAGTGATAGAAAGTGGAACTACCTTTATAGGCTACCATTTTAACGTTCTTAATATTTTTTATGTTGTAGGTGAACACAATACTTTGATTTTTATGTGGTGCTGAGAATTGAACCCAGAGCCTCACACATGCTAGGCAAGCACTCTACCACTGAGCCACAACCCCAGCTCTTAATAGATACCATTTTAAAGAGAATATTATGGGCACAATTTAAACAATTACAACAATTACAACAATTTTCTAGTCTCTACAAAATTAGTATTTGGAGAAATTATTTACTAGTATTTACTAAAACTGACACCAAAAAAATAACAACATGAAAAGAATAGAACACCAACCGCGGAATATATTATATAAGTTGTCAATAAAATAACATCCATCTCCAAAAAATGAAAAAGTGCACTAGCAACTTCATCACAAAGTTATGAGTATGGTTTTTTCTCTATTATACTAATTTCTATCTTCTTTTTGTTAGAACCGCCTTTTTAATAACGCCATTAAATTTTAAAATGTTTTAAAATACAAAATAAAATGACACGAAATACTATTTTGTCCATTAAAATGCAGCATAGGCCTTTTAACTATAAACAACACACAGAACATTTTTAAGCACCTTTTAGTCAGGATTCTCCAAAGAAACAGAACCAATGGGACAGAGAGAGACAGAGATGTAAGAGATGTATTATGGAAATTTGCTCACATGATTATGGAGACTGAGAAGTCCCATGATCTGCCATATGCAAACTAGAGAACCAAGAAAATGGGTGGTGTGATTCAGTTAGACTCCAAAGGCCTATGAAATAGGGGATTCAATAGTGTAACTCCTAGGATGATGCTGACAGCCTGAAAACTGGGCAGTGGCTGGTGTAATTTATGGCGTCCAAAGGTTCAAAACCCAGTATTAGCACGTGGTGGTGCACGCCTGTAATCCCAGTTCTTGGGAGGCTGAGGCAGGAGGATCGCAAGTTCAAAGCCAGCCTCAGCAACTTGGTGAGGCCCTAAGCAATTCAGTGAGACCCTGTCTCTAAATAAAATACAAAATAGGGCTGGGGATGCCGCTCAGTGGTGGAGTGCCCCTGGGTTCAATCCCCAGTACCAAAAATAAAATTATTGCTGATGTCCAAGGGCAGAAGAAAATGAATGGTCCAACTCAAGAAGAAAGAGAATTGTCCCTTCTTCCATCATCTTGTTCTGCTCAGGCCCTCAATGGATTGGATGATGCTGGACCCTATTGTTGAGGGCACATCTCTATACTCCATCTACTGGCTCAAATAATAATCTTTCTAGAAAAAAACATGATATGAAAGTATATCTCATATAATTCTTTTTTATAAATATTTTAAAATCTCTTTACATAGATATGCACAGCAAAAGTAAGGGGATGAAAAATCACACAGTTGTTAACTCATTGTGATGAGATTGTAGATCTTTTTATAACATTCTGAGCTTTCCATATTCATTATGATTTTTATAATCAGAAAAACATATTTTCATATAAAACTTAACATTCCTTAAAAGTCTGATTTATACTCAACTTTCTGTATTATACCTATTGAATAAAAAATAGCTTTGTTTAGGGCTGGGGTTGTGGCTCAGTGGTAGAGTACTTGCCTGGCACAGGTGAGGCACTAGTTTCAATCCTCAGCACCACATAAAAATAAGTAAATAAAAGTATCATGTCCATCTACAACTTAAAAAAAAATTTTTCTAAATAGCTTTGTTTAAAGGGAGTGTTTTTCAGATTTTTAGTTTAATCTCTAGCATATATAAGCAAATCTTAAGACATTTCAAATGAGCAATATTAATAATACTGTAACAATAAATTTAAGTGACAGAAAGCCCCAAAATTAAAACATAATCATTATTAGAAATAAAATTACAAGTTGTTTTATTTGCAGCAAATGTCTGTTTATCTTGGATCCAACGTACTGGAAAACTAAGATAAACGTAATTACTCCATGCTGTACAATTGAATGGTAATTACTGTTCATAATGATGACTCTAAGGCATTGCAAGACCCCCAAATGCCTTCTAAGCCACCAAAGAAGATTGCATTACATTTAAAATAGCTTTATTGTCAAGAATGTTTTACTGTGTTGAATTCTCTGGATTGACTAACCTACAGTTGGCAGGTATAGTTAGTTTCAGTAAGCTAAAATTGTCTATCAATCAGAATGGCCTATTCTCCAATGCTTTTGAGAAAAAAAAAACTGGAATGCACTATATAGTCATCAGAATTTGTTCAGTAAATGGGAGCTATGAAATGCCTCTGGACTTCATCACTCCAAGCATACCCTTATGACTCCAAGTGTCCCCTGTTGATGTGGGGGCTGTAATTCAAAACACCAGAAATTTTACTGATGGACTGGTAGAGAAAGAAAGAAATCTTTCAAGCAGCTCAAGACTACAGTAGTCTCCCATATCTGCAGGATATGTCCCAAGATTCCAGTGGATGCCTGAAACCATAAATAGTACCAAACTCTGTATGTACTCTGCTTTTCTGATACATACTTACCTATAATAAAGCTTTATTAATAAATTGGGCCCAGTCAGAGATTAACAATGTAAATAATAAATTAGAACAACCTTACTATGATAAGTTTATGAAAATGGTATCTGTCTCTCAAAATACTTATTGTACTATAAATCTTAGCAACCTTAGCATATGGTTCATTTTCCTTAAGTTGAGAACTTTCACCTGTTCACCTCAAGAAAGCACTTTACAAGGTCTCGTTGGCATATCAGAATTGCCAGCATCACTACTAGTATGCTTTGGGGCCATTATTAAGGAACTTGAACACAAGCACTATGATACCAAGACTGTTGGTCTGGTAACTGAGACAGCCACTAAATGACTAACAGGCAAATAGTCTATACAGTGTGAATACTCTGGACGAAGGATGATTGACATCCCAGGTTAGACAGAGCGGCAGTGAGAGATTTCATCATGCTACTCAGAAGAGCAGGAACTTTAAAACTTATGAATTGTTTATTTCTGGAAATTTCCACTTACTGTTTTCAGACCTCCATTGGATAACTGAAACTGCAGAAAGCAAAACTGTCTGAACCTGCAAACAGCCGTGTCCAAAGATATGCAATGTTGGGACCATTGAGTTCCACTGGTGAAGAAATGTGAAACATGAGGTCAACTGCTAAAAAGAGGGTTGGAGCCAGCGAAATGTTGCCAAGTGCAAAGTGCAGTGTTAAGTCCTGCTGCGGGAACTGCAGGATGCTCTCTGCAGAGAACAATGGCAGCAGGAACTGTTCTTCAGTGCTGCCTGGTGGAAGCACAGTACACTACCATCCTAAGAAACAGAAAACAGGGCTGCAGGGGCTTCAGGTTTGGGGTCAATACCGTGAACAGGGATCCCCATGTCGTCGTGCTTCCTGGTGCTTGGGACAGGATGGGAAGGAAAAAGTCATGCTGACCAACACACAAAGAGGCTGCAGGCTGGCAGGCAGGCATTTACCTCTGTCAGGAATCCCAGATCCACAGCAAAAGTAGTGGACAGTCAAGCACCCCAGTTGGCTTGTAGATTTTTAGATCTACTCATGGACTGCCCATGGTTGGGTTGTTAGAGCTATTTTAAGTTAAATTAATGAAATAACATAACTTTAAAATGTCACTCAGTCACTCTGACCACATTGCAAATTTGCGATAACCACGTATGGCTGACCAGTGACTACCATATCAGACAGTGCATCAATAGAACATTTCCAACAGGGCAGAGAGTTCAACTGAATTATATTGAAGCCAACTGATGCATACCGGAGTGGGATGGCACAATCTCACGAATTTTTAAGATAAGATACAAGAACTCAAAGAACTTTTGTGCTTGCACCTGGCTGCTCTGAAACCCCTCTGGGGCTCAAGGTATACCAATTTATCCTCTTCTTGCTGGGAGAGCCTCAGCAAGGAAGTCTGAGAAGCACTGTGTTATTGGGTCAGTGCCAGCACAGCACTGGGCCTCCCTTATATACTGCATGTCAGTTTCATGAGCCAGAGAAGAAGCAAGAGTATCTGCTCAGGCTGCTTCTGCTTCTGTGCAGCTCCTGGCCCACGGGTAATAATTAGGACAGAGAATCAGACAAGGAAGTTTGAAATTTTTTATACCCCAGGTCTTCAAGACCCAGCCATCCTGACCTCTCCTATCCTTTGGCTGAGCCGAACCAATGGGTAGAAAAACACAGGCCGGCTTACCCAGATCCCCCCTTGAAGACTGGTCAGTTCTGCTCATAAAAGGGCAAATGTTTGTGACTCAAATGGCTCTTTCCAGAGTAATTTTAGCCTTTATTAGTCATTGTGTGCTCTAGAATACACGGGTGTCTCCAAGGACCTCCTGCTTCCTGCGGCCAATGCTTTAACCTCCACCTCACCTTGGTGAGGCTCCTGCAGCTTGAGAAGACCGCTTTCCCGCCCAACAATCGACTGCATCTTAAGCACAATTAGTTGATCTTTGAAAAAAAAAATGAGGCTGAAAGTCAAATCTTGTAAAATAATTCAGACATTTTATAGTGTTGTTCTGATTACATACAATTCCCACAAGAAGGGAAGTACCTTTAAAATAAGGACTATTCAATACTAGTACAGGATTTCCTCTTGTTGTTGATAATTTCCTCCTAACAGAAGACACGACGCAGTCCAAACCAAATTCAAAGGAGGTGTCCAGAGACAACGCGGCATCTACATTCTACAAGGAACATTGTTCAATCTAATTGATGTTTTCCTTGCAAAGCAATAGAGCCAGTGCAACTATTTTTATCCACAAGAGAATAGGTTCCCCCTAAAATTATGATCCCCCACCCCCACCTAGTTTTATATATAGTCAGAATCACAAACTGTACTTTTACAAAGTCAACGTTTCCATGAAATAAGTTATAAACAATAGGTAAATTGAAATACCAAACTGTTTTCCATCAGCTGGCAAAACTTCACCAGCCATAGAGTTTTGAATTGTGGAAATTCCAGGTCAACCATTGCATTTTCAATGTATTCTATTTTGTCAGCAGAGATGGTGCATAGGAAAGAGTCCTCAGTCTCCACGAACTTAAACTACCTTGCTCTCTGCTGGAAGGATGGTGCACACATCTACTAATCCATTGGAGTTACCTTAAGCGACTGAGATCCTCTGGTTATGTGTGGTCAAGTTCTCTAAGCAGATGATAAACCTTGACCATTGTGTATACAACAACAGCACATCTTGGCAGAACATTTTTCTAATTTCCTCCCTTCAGTCAGAGGCACAATTCAATCTTCACAATTCGTCCTGACTTTCTAGAAATAAACTAAGGTTATCCCTTTGTCCAATTGCTTAAACATACCCCATGAAGAAGGCACTTCCTTGTCTAAATTAAATTAGGTAAAAGCTATGATTCTGCAAAACAAAACTGCTTGAAAGAGGGGGAAATGCAATGAAATCATAATAGCAAACATCTACCAGATCCATCATTACCACGGACTTTTTAAAATTTTAACGTGAAAACTTCTTCAAGTGAAAGGAACTCCAGTCAGCATAGTCCAGAGCTCAGCTATAGACAATAAATGATTTTGAATAAATAGAGGAAGACTTAATGAGATATCAAATTAATTTTCACAGTAATATTATATGTTTTCCACATATAACGTCACATCAGCCGTCTTATTGTTCAAATACATACACAAGAGCAAACACAGTTTCTTTGGCTTCGCTTGCTGCCACTACCATGTACATAGAAATTAAAAAGTAGCTCAAGATTCAGACAGACTGGTTTAGAAGTCCAGCCCCACACTTATGAGCTTGGGGAGTCAGTCCTGAGCAAGTTACCTAATCCTCTGGAGTCTTGGTTTCCTTGTCTGTAGAGCAGCTATAACAATAGAACCTATACTGCATGCAGTGAAGGTTAAAGGGTAAAAAGGGGTCCAAAAGGGGAGCACTAACCCTGGTGCCTGGCCATGGGAATCCTATGCTGTTATGAACTCTTACATTATTGCATATTACATCGTCAACCAGCACTGTCAACTGTTGCTGTTATTGTCTGGTTGTGATGGTTACCCTCACGTTCCATTCCTCCTGGTTAGTTTCTGTGAGTATCCCAGGAACAGCTCACATGGTTTTTTTGGCCTCAAGATGACAGTTTTGCTTCTCTCCTACTTAACTGCAAGTACCAAAATTACCCATGTCTCCTCAAAGCTGCCGAGGCCACAGGAGCATGGTGTCCTCCCAGCATCCTCTGAACTATGCTTCGAAGACTTCCTTCTCAGAGGTTGGGGCTGTTCCTTCATCCACCCGGCTTTGATTGTGACCTGTGAAGAAAACACCCTTCATCCCAAATCACACTAGGCTAGAGGTCAGCCTGTGGCTCTCAGTGCCATACAGTCCTGATGAAATGCCTTATTAATTTTCTGGGCTCTCTTTGTTCCAGGTCCTGGCATGGGTCCTTGGAGACTGAGCTGGAAGAAAACATACCTGACAGACACAATATTATAATCAAAACTACCTCTGTCTTTTGAGGCTGGTTCTCTTTGCTTCTCTCAGTTCCTCCCCCTGGGTACTTTCTGGAAGTTGCCTGAGTCCTTTCCATAAATCAGTTACTGTCCCCAAGACAAGCAGTCCTGCCTGCATCCTTGAGCCAGGCCAGCCTGGGTACTGTTACTGAGGCCTCTCAACTTCACCCGATACTGCAGCAGAAGTGAAGGGCAATTCTTCAAGCCCATAATTATTTAGTCAATATATCATTAAAATAGAGATAAAATGCTAAAGAGCTGTCCCAGACCCTTGCATGGGCTCTAGGGTTTTACCAGATGGAAGATCCAATCCAATCCCTTAACATACACATTTAAAGGGGACTCCTCACTCAAAGTCACCAGGTTCCCATTTCACACCTCAGTCTCCTCCTTCCCTGACTTTCTGCCCCAGGGTAGCTCTGTCAGGTGGGACCTTCAGCCTTAGCTCCACGCTGAGCATATGTCAAAATACTGCTTCCACCTAAAGAACTAAAAAGATTTATTGTTTCAGTTGGAAAGGATTTTTCCAGAAACTTGAATAAAACCCATTCAGGACAGATCCATATTTTATACATCTGGAAGTTTATACAATTTGGGGGGACGACTTAATGGGCAGAAAAAAAATAATTTATCTTTACAAGTTTTAAAAAATACAAGACCAGGTGGACCCATTTCTAGGGTCGTCCCAGACTTCAGAGGGATCCATACATATGGGGTCCCTGCAGCCCCACTATACATCTGCCCTGATTTTACCTCCATCTCTTACCGTCACTTGACCAGAATACTCTCAGCACTTGCTAAAACTGCAGCACAAACACCCCCAGTCCTTCAGTTGATTGCTTCAAAGTTGAAGATGCGGGCAGGTGGAGCTTACATGCCCCATGTACGCATGATTAACTCCGATGGCAAAATGAGAGGCTGCCCACAAACCCCTCCAAAGAGAAAATGCTGGGTCTTTTTAACTTGGCCCAATATTCTTAATTGTCTGGTAGTCTGGGGCTTTTCTTTTTGTTTGTTAGTTTTAAATTTAGTTTCTTTACAGTTACATATGCCGAGAAACAATCTTTTTTATCTTGTGGCATTGAGCATCCTTGGAGGACTCCCCACCCAGAGGGGAGGAGTCGAGCATTGTTTTGTTTTGTTTTGTTTTGTTCCTAAACTCTACAAATAATAGAAGAAATGATATTGTTTGCATTGGGTGCACCTGCTTCCCTAAGCCAGGGTGAGGTGTTTTGTTTTCCCTCTCCACCCCCACTCTCCTTTTATCTTGGCTGTGCATACTTTGTTGTTTGGTGGGAATTTAAGTGGCTCCTGATTTCTTAGGGAACTTCCTATCCCAGGGAATTCAGAGATTCTCCCCAGAGGCCCCCAGAGGCTGTATTGTTTTATTGCCCCCACCCTCAGTCCACACAAATCACATAAACACGCACCCAAACACTCAAGATGTTTTTAAAGCAGTAGAAGAAATGTAATCCTGCAAAGGTTTCCTGTGTATATGTGCATTCGTGAGTGTGCATGTACTTGAATGCTCTCTTACACCCATGAGTGCATGTTACACAGAAGTGGAAGTCTGCGCACTTTGCTATATGCATTCTCTTCAGACTTGAATACAACAAAAGGAAATGCAGTATTTTTTCTCTTGCTCTAAGTTACAAGATAACCCCAGGTGATCGACTCCTGGAAGCTCCCTCTATTTTCTCCCATGTACATCTTTCTCCAGGGTAAGGCACTAGCACCTGTGTGGGGTCACTGGACAGAGCCCACACAAAGTCCACCCTAGAGACAGTGCTGGGTGCACAAAGGTCTGTCTAGTTCCACTTTGTGAATCTCTGGGTAGCCAGAATCATGCCCTGCCTCATCTTTGTGCCCCAGGTCCTGGCAAAGAACTTCACTCCTGTCATAGGACATGTCAGAAGATAGTTGTAGAATGAATGTTCAGAGAGGTGGCTTTGGGCAAGTCCTTTCACAGCTCTGGCTCTGGTTTTATTCCTGATAAACAGTTGATTTCTTTAATTCTTTCTAACAACAGTGATTCTCTTTGTTCAAAAAGGATTTGGATTTACTTCTTTATATCAGTCAGGATTCAATTCATGAAACAGAAACCAAATTAAATACTACCTTAAACAAGATGAACTTCCTTTTCATGTAAAGGAAGTCCAAAGATAGGCCATTCAGGATTCAAAGTTGTCATCAGGAACTCAGGCATGCCATCTTTCTACATTGCTTTCCTCAATCAATATCTTATGGTTATGGCCACCCCATCCTCCCATCTTCTGGATCAGCAGAAAGAGAAAGTGTGAGGAGGGAAGAGGTTCCCCTTTGCAGCCAAGTCAAATTAAGTGCTGTCTTATAAGTACCACTTGACATTGTGCTGATATCTCATTGGCCAGAATTTAGTCAATGGTCCAAAACTACCTGCAGGGAGCCATATGTGTCCTTTTAGAGAGGCAGGATAATGCCCTAAACAAAACCAGGATCTTATTACTAAGGTAGCAAAGGAGGAGGCTACTGGTGTCAAGTAGCAATCTTGCAACACTCCAGGTTCATCATTGGCCTGGTTTGCAATTCCAGGCAGTTGTTTCACCACCTTTCCCTCCTTTGTGATCTTAAATAAAATTTTCTTAAATCCTCATGACATTTTTAACTTGTCCTTGGAAAAATGAGAGAGGGAGAAATAAAAAGGTATATTTTTCAAATGCGAGCTTTATACTTAAATGCATTTGGTTTAAAGAACTGCCCTTTATTTCATAATTAGATCATTTTCTTTCCTTTTCATGTGAAATGTGCTTTTTTTATGCAAAATAATGCCCATGGTAGACAACAGTTTACTTTTTATTAAAGTTCTTACTTTGGAAAAAACTTTATGAACTTTCACAATTACCTTATTTATTTTTTAATAAGCTCTTTAAATTCAAGAGTCTAGGAATATCACTTTGGATCATTTTCTTAGTTTGCTGCCCCATTTCCATCATCTGCAGAAAGAGGGTTGGGGTAGATTATAAAAACATTAAGTAGGGGTGTCTGTACCTGTTAATAATAACAGAGGAATCAAGGACACAGGTATGGTTCATTCAGGAGGAAAGCAAACCTTCATAGCCCTTGATGTCAAGGAACAACTTAGGAGTGATGTCCTCAACATGCCAGAAGTGAAGGCCCAGCTCCTGATCTCTGCCTGCCCAAGTTCAAACACTTCCTCCAGAAGGAACCAGCAAAGTGATCTTGGGCAAGTTTCTTAACCTCTTGATGGTTATTTTTAAAATCTGTAAAATGTGGATAATAAAATCTTTCTTAAAAAAAAAATAGAGGATTAAATTTGAAAATATATGTAAAGAGTTAAGTATGGTGACTGACACAGAATGTAGTCAATAAATGTCACTTATTACAGGATTTGATTCAATTACGAATAACCAAAAAGTCAAAATTTTTTATGGCTTAAGCACATAAATGTTTCTTTTTTTCTCATTCAATAGAATTCTAGAGGCCGTCAATCCAGAGTATGACTGAATAACAAATATCCCAGATATCAGAAATCCAGATCTTTCTTTCTACTCTACCATCCTTAGCTCATTTCTTTATAATGAACACAGTTCTAGAGCCCCAGCCAACACATCCACATGCAAGAAGCAAAATGGTGCAAGAAAGCATATTTCCACTCTTACTTCCAAAAACCCTGCACAGCTCATCGAGCAAAATTTAGCCCCATGATCATATCTAAAAAGTAGAGGCTTTGAAAAATGTAGTGCGCTGATATCCTGAACAAATTGAAGTTCCAGATTCCATTACTAACGAAGGAGACGAAGTGGCATAGTGAGCATGAAGGGACCTTTGCCACAGAATAAAAATGTGGTTGATTATTGTTGTTTATCAAACCTAGGACTCTGTAAAGGGAGTTGTTGGAGCCAGAGATTCTTAAAGTCACCAATGTAAAAGGTGATGATCAAGGTCACATGAGCAACGAGTCCTAGAAATCTGTTGTACTGTACAGGGCCTACAGTCAACAGCAGTGTCCTGTGTACTTGAAATTTTGCTGAAAGACTGTATCTCACATTGTAATATGTTCTTATCACAAAAAAAAAAAAAGAGGACAGAGGAAACTTTTGAAGATACTAGCTACCTTTGACTATGGTAATGATTTCACAGGTACGTAGTATCTACAACTCAACAAGTTGTACACATTAAATATAAGGAGTTTTTTAACGTCAGTCATACCTCAATTGAGTGGCTTAAAAAAAACTCATGAACAAAAAAAGACCGGAAGGAGTAACATGAGTAGAGATCCCAGAATCACAATCATTCGGGACTAGTTAATATTGTATAGATCTGGACTAGTGATGTAGCTCAGTGGTAGAGCACTTTGTTAGCAAAGGCCCTGGATTCAATCCACTGTACAAAAGAAAAAAAAAATAGATCTCTGGTTTTCATATTATTACTCCTACCCATCCTCTAGCCCAATTCCAATTCAGTAGGTCTGAGATCAGCTCAAATAACCTGTATTTTTAATTTTTAGTATTTTATTAAGCACAAGTGATTCAATGCAGTAGATTCATGAACTAGAGTGATTTATGATGCAGATTAATTCTCCACTAGCTGCTCTCTGCCCTAGATGGGCTTGGAGGATATCCTCTCTGCTTCAATCGAGGTACAATGACATCACTGACACTCGTCTGTGGGAGGGAAAGGCCAATGATCACAGAAGGCTCTAAAGTCTGTTTTACCTGCTCAAAATTCACTTGAGCATCTAATGTTTAATCAGTTTAGAAAGAATATACATATAATGATTTAGATACAAAGCATCCCCCTCAAGCTCATGTGTGAGACAATGAAAGAATGTTCAGAGATAAACTGATTAAATTAGAAGACCTATAACATAACCCATTACTGTATTAATTCATTGATATAGATTAAGTGGTTGGTAACTATAGGCATGTACCATGTGACAGGAGGAAGTTTGTGAATAGGGGTGTGCTTTTGGGTTTTACATTTTGTCCCTGGTGAGTGGAGCGCGCTCTCTCTCTCTCTCTCTCTCTCTCTCTCTCTCTCTCTCCCTTTCTCTCTGCTTCCTGTTGCCATGTCCTGAGCTGCTTTGTTTTGTAAGGGTCTTCCACCATGATGTTCTGTCTCACCTCAGGCCCAAAGCTATGGAATCAGCCAACCATGGACTGAACCTCTGAAACAGTGAGCCAAAATAAACCTTTCCCCTCCTGTAAGTTGTTCTTTTCGGGTCTTTTGGTCACAAAAATGCGTAGCTGACTAAAACAATGCATGTGCATCATATTATTTAATTCTAAAATTAAAAAATCATGCCTAATAGTTCGGTGTCTAAGACAAAAATATGACATATGTACATATATTTATATAATAATAATATGACATAATATACATTATGTATCTATATTAAAATGTGTCATATAATACATTATAATCATAACATATTATAAATATATATTATATTATGCTTATAGTATAAATGAATAAAGGGAAAAAATAATAGACTTTGCAAGTTTTGCTCTGTCATCAAATATCAAAGGCCAGCCAATCAAAAGTAAGTGCTGATTAGTTCAGTTTTTGACAACTTCATACACAGTCATTTGCTTCTCAAGAGATGTCAGATAGTGTACATGTCAGATGTGCACTATTCCTGGGCCCATGATGGAGTTCTGAGTTCTCTGAATGGCAATCACATGTTCTTGGGGTTCCAAGACCTTACATCTTAATTCATTTCCTCACCTACAAATTCCCAAAGAGGTGAATCTACCATCTCACTCATAAGTTGATTGATTCCTTGCATACTGCCCATGACCTGATCCACTGCCATCCCACAGTCCCGTGGAGCAGTGTTCCAGGGCTGCCTCCCCATTCCCAGTCTTGATGTAGACCTTCCTGTTCCTCACACTGAATGCTCTCCTGTTCCTGGTACCCCAGACTTCTAACTTCACTTCTCATTCTCTCATTTCTAACTCCCCCTTGCCCTTTATACCCAGATGTGTTTGGCCAGTTATCATAGTGGCTGTTTCTTGATTATTATTTGTTTCCAATCCATCTATTCTATCTTCCTGATTGAAACCAACTCTGTCTTCCCCCCATCTCTGTACTACTATGTTAAATGCAGTGCACTTGCCTAGTCTTCCCTGCTCCCATAAGCAAGAATACAGTGTTTTCTATAGTGCCAGAACAGGAAAGGGGGCCATCAATACGTGTGAAAAATATCCCCCAAAGCACCATTGTTGCATTCATTTTTTTAATGTACAAGTTTCTCATTAGTGCTCATCTTATTCCACTTTCTATTGTTATAACAGAATGCCTGAGACTGGGTAATATATAAATTAAAAGTTTTATTTTGGTTCATAGTTCTGGAAACTGGAAAGTCTAATATTGGGCAGGCATCTTTGGTGAGGTCCTCATGGCACTTGACCTCATGGTGGAAAAGTGAAAGAGCAAGCCAGTGCCTGCAAAGAGAGAGCGTGGGGCGAGCTCACCTCGTAACAACCCACTCTCTCAATAACTCCAGTGGACACAGCATTCATGGCTCATGAGAGTGGAGCCCTCCTAACCTAAACACCTCCCCCTGGGCCCTACCTTTGAGCAGGACCACACTGGGTACTAGGGCTTCAACTCAGGAAACTTTTGATGGCCACATTCAAACCATGGGAGTGCTTTATGCAGAGTACTGTCGTCATGACAACAATAAGCACAGGAAGGAAAGGAGGAAACGCAAGAGAGAAGAAAGGAAGGGATGGAAGGAGGGATAGAGGAAGGTGAGTAAATAGAAGTAAGGAAAGTAAAAGGAAGGAAGAAAAAGTAGAAAATATTTACCAGTAAATAAATGTCCTTGACTCTGGAGATCCTCAAACAGGAAGCCCTAAGAATATCATCAGCTTTGTAGTCTAGGGATAATGCACAGCGGAAGAGGCTGGATGACCAAGCCACATGCTCGGGTCCAGCCAAGAGACCAAGAGAATAACCTACCCTAGAGTGTTACAGAAGCACAGAACAAAGTGAAGTTGTGGGGTGGAGGAAATAACAAAGGAAGGGAGTCTTCTGGGCTGGACTGTAAAGAACCAAAGACCTTTAATTAAGCATTTGACTAACCCTCCATGACTCCTTCCTCAGCAGTTCCCTACTCAACCTGCTCTCATTTAAACAGCACTTCTCTCCGGTGAGTGTTCAGATGCACCCAGCAGCCTGCACAGATGTGTTTCCTTCATGGCAGTCCTTCTGGCTCCCCAGAGGACACCACAGGCTGGAGATGGGTAAGAGGAGCAGTGCCAAAGCTGCTGAGGTCCCGGGCCAGATTTCATTGTCTTTAGACAGGAGTCCAGGTCCAAATCCACAGAAAAATGAAAATGAGGTCAACTCCAAGGGATTAATGAAAACCAGTGCTGACAATGGGGACCAGAGTGTATCTCTCTCCCACTCTCCTTACTTCCTGGAGGAAGTCTACTGATGCTAATATTAGCTACCTGGATGCAAAGGTAAAGGCTGCATCCTGCTCAGTTGTACTCATGGTCATCTTCAAAAGCAACCTGATTCTCGGCCACTGACTTTCTCCTCATTGCCTCTGATTTGGCACTATTCCTTCTTTCAATTTCCTAAAGCAGCAATTGTCAACCATGACTGCATGTGTTTCAATGCACCTGGGAATTTTTTTAAATGCTGATGCCACCCACCTCCAGATCTTTTGATTTAATTGTTCTGGGGTGTGAGCTGGCCATCAGGATTGTTTAAATTTTTCCAAATGTTTCCAATATGCAGCTTGGTTGAGCTCCACTGTCCTAGAGCAACATTAACAGGAAGTTATTATGTAATCAGATTTTTGCTGAAACTTTGGGAATCATGAAGGCGTAATTCCAGAAGGTTAAAAAAAACCCTGCAAAATCAATTTTAAATATTTGTGTCTTTACAAAAAAAAAAAAAAAAAATCCTTGGTCTCTCCTCACCTTTGGGAAATTCTTTCTGGCTAGAGAAAGATTAATAGCACCAACAACTTAATTTTATCCTTTAGGCCCCTCTCCTCCCCTAAGGACAATTTTCTTTCCCACTCTGCTACCACCCTGCACCCATCTCTGGCATTCCTGGTATATGAAACTGGGTCATAATGGAAATGGTGCCCAAAAAACTGCAGGAGCAAGTAAATATGAGATTATGGGATGACCAGTTGGGGAACTGGGAATCAGGCTGCGTGATCCAACTATACATCCCACCTGTGTAGTTTAATGGCCCAGCTAAAGCATCAGTGGGATCATTCTGGATACCCTGGCCAGCTAGGTCTTCTGAGGACTCCAGCAGGGATCCCAGGATCTCCAGGTAGCTGGCAGTCTTTTCTTCCACAATATTAGAGAACCTGGACAGGAGAACACAGGAAACCTTCTGCACCCCAAAACTCCAAAATAAGCTGCTGCCATTCTCTGATCTTTGCAGATGCTCCTTCTCCCCCATTTTGTTGCCCTTCACTTTTTCCCTTCACCCCAGTTGGTGGACCCAGGTGAAAACAAGGGGTAGGTGGATAGATAAGGGGAGATGGTTTCTGTACTTTTTTATGAAGAGTTCATCTAAACCACTATGTCCAACACTCTCCATCTTTCATAGCCAACACACCCACTTATGTGTTCTACACACCAAAAGAGACCCTCTCCCTCTGTGTAGAATTCAGGATTCCTCAATGGCCACCCAGGTCAAACTGCACAGAGCTTATTAAATTAGTATTATATTTTCCTTTCTGATACCTCTGTTATATGCGAGGCATCTGAGAAGAAAGTTTTGTTAGTAACCTATTTCTTCAAATGAAGATTGAAGCTCAAAAAGCTTAAGGAGCTTGTTAAACATTTCAACAGTTAATCTGGAATTGTGACAAATTTAATTCCATATATTTTTCTATAATGAAAGGACTTCTCACTTAAGGTCATCTAGATCAGTGTTATTAAAGATTTTTGGATTTCCTATTTCATAGGACCATTTTGAAAAACTATCTTGACTACATTTTTAAATTGACATCTTCTCAAGAGATACAGAAAAATCTTTGGCAGAAGTCAATATTCATTCATGATAAAAACTCTTAACAAAATATTGTTAAAAAATTATCTTACCAACATAAAGATCATATACGAAAAGTCCACAGCTAACTTCACTATCAGTGGTGAGAAACTGAGACCTTTTCCCCTAAGATTCCATGTAAGGAAAGCATGCCCACTTTTATTCAGCATCTACTGGATTCTCAGCCAGAGGAATTAGACAAGAAAAAGAAAGAAAAGGCACCCAAATTGGAAAGGAAGAAGTAACATCAGCTCTTCAGATGACATTATCATATACACAGAAAACTCTGAAGACTCAAGAAAAATGTTAGAACTAATAAAAAAATTTACTAAAGTTGTAGTATAAAAAATCAACATACAAACATCAGTAACATTTCTATACAATAATAATAAACTATCTGAAAAAGAAATAAAGAAAATAATCCCATTTATAGTAGCAACAAAAAATAAAATATTTAGGAATGAACTATGGAGATGAAAGATTTATATGCTGGAGTTATATTGAAGAAGGAAATCAAAGACAAATGAAAGGATCCTGTATTCAAGGAATGAAGGAATTCATATTGTTATAATGTCCATATTACTCAAACTGATTTACAGATTCATTGCAATCCTGTTAAGGTTTGGATTTTAAATGTCCCCCACAGGTCATGGCCTAAAAACTTGGTTCCCAACTGATGGTGCTGGTGAGCAGTGGCAGAAACATTGGGAGGCAGGGCTCAGTTGGAAGAAGTAGGTTGAAGAGTACCTTTGAAAGCTATATTTTGACCCCAGCCCCTCTCCCCTCCCCCTTACTGGCCACTATAATTGAGAAGCTCTGCTCTACGACACACTCCACACCATGATTTTCTACCCCACCACAAGCCCACAGCAAAGGGACAAGTGACTATGGACTGAAACCTCTGAAACATGAGCCAAAAAAACCCCTTTCTTCCTTTAAGTTGATTTTCTCAGGTATGTTGTCATAGCAATGGAAAGCTGACTAATACAAGTCCCTATAATGTTCCCAATGGCATATTTTGCTGACAAAAAAAAATTAATTCTGAAAGTCATAGGGATCTATTAGATAGGAGGAATAAGTTTAAAAGATTCATTGCACAACATAGTGACTATAGCTAATAATAATGTGTTATATTCTCAAAAATTGCTAAGAGTATATATTACCTACCATTTAAGTATGGTAGGTAATACATATATTAAAAAGCTGAATTTAGCCACTCCACAATGTACACATATTTTAAAATGACATATTTTACATGATAAATATATATAATTTAGTGAATTTTAAAACTAAAGTAAAAAATCTAAAACAAATGTAATTAATATATTTATATATGTATACATATATATCTATAATATGGAATCATAAAAGACCCCAAATAGCCAAAACAATCTCAACCAAAAAGAACAAAGATAGAGATACCACACTTCTTGATTTCAAAATATATTACAAGGCTACAATATCCAAACAATATGGCACTGGTACAAACACAGACATGTATACATCAATGGAATAAAAATAGAGCCCAGAAGTAAATCCACGCATCTTCAGTCAACTGATCTTTGACAAAGTTGCCAAGTACGCACAATGGGGAAAGGACAGTCTCTTCAATAAGTGCACATGAGAATACTCAATACCCATGTGCCAGAGAATGGAATTGGACCATTATCTCACATCATCTACAAAAATCAACTCAAAGTTAGTTAAAGACTTAACTCTAAGACCTGAAACTGTTATAACTAACAACAACAAATGATAATAATAATAATAATAATAATAATAATAATAATAATAATAATAGAAAAGCTTCTTGACATTGGGTTGGGTGGTGATTCTTTTCTTAATATGACACCAAATACACAGGAGGAAAACCACTAATAGACAAATGGGATGGCATCAAACAAAACAGCTTCTGCACAGCATAGGAAAGACCAGAGTGAAAACCTTTAATAGGAGAAAATATTTGTGAAACACAAAGCTGATAAAAGGTTAATATCCAAAATATATAAGGAATTCACACACCTCAATGGCTGAAAAACAAATAATCCAATTTAAAAATTAAATCAAAGCACACTGTAAGATCATCTCATGCCTATTAGAATAGCTATTATCAAAAAGACAAAAGATATGGGGCTGCGGTTACAACCCCAGTAGAGCACTTGCCTAGCACGTACGAGGCACTGGGTTCAATTCTCAGCACCATATATAAATAAAATAAAGGTCCATGACAACTAAAAAAACGTTTTTTAAAAAAACAAAAGATAATAAGTGCAGGTGAGGATATGGAGAAAAGGGAACACTTGTACACTGTCA
Source organism: Glaucomys volans (assembly GCA_020662805.1). NCBI lineage: Eukaryota > Metazoa > Chordata > Mammalia > Rodentia > Sciuridae > Glaucomys > Glaucomys volans. Next base: position 215,698 of record JAJEJO010003168.1, read on the forward strand.
AAGGTATATTGGTACAATCAATGTGGAAAACAGTATAGTAGTTCCTCAAAAAATTAAAATAGGACAAGCACAGTGGTGCACACCTGTAATCCCAGAAGCTCAGGGGGCTGAGGCAGGAGGATCTCCAGTTTAAAGCCAGCCTCAGCAATTTAGCAAGGCCCTAGGCAACTTAATAAGATCCTGTCTCAAATAAAATATAAAGAGAGGTAGGGATGTTGTTAAGTGGTTAAACACCCCTGGGTTCAATCCCCTGTACAAAAAAAAATGAAAAATAGGACGACCATATTATCTAGCAATTCCACTTTTGTTAGTCAGTTTTGCATTGCTGTGACCAAAATGCCTGACAAGAATAACTTAGAGGAAGAAAAGTTTGTTTGACTCACAGTGTCAGAGATTCACTCCGTGGTCAAACAACCCCATTGCTCTGAGCCCAAGGTGAGGCAGAGCATCATGGTAGAAAGACATGGCAGAGGAGCACTCCACTGCTCATGGCAGGCAGAAAGCAGAGAGGTAGCCAAAGGAATGGGCTACCGGGAAGGTGAATGCTTCCAAGGCACAATGCCACTGACCTACCTCCTCCAGCCATATTCCACCTGCCTGCTGTTACCACCCACTGTTACCAACCACTTAATACATTCAACCTAGGATGAACTGTTTAGGTCACAGTTCTCATAATCCAATGATTTTACCTCTGGATATTCCTGCATTAACACAGGAGCTTTTGGGGGGATGCCTCATATCCAAACCATGACACCACTCCTGTGCATATATGCAAAGAAAATGAAATCAATATGTTGCAGAGGTATCTGCACTCCTGGGTTTATTGTAGCATTATTCACATTAGCTAAGATATGGGAACAACCCCATGTCCATCAACAGATGAATGAATTAAGAAAGTTTGACATTAATTTCTATCTATATAATATTATATATTAATGTAATTAATATAATAACTATATGATAACTATGTCAGTCTTTAAAAAGTAGGAAATCCTGCCATTCCCTGAAACCAAGATTTAGAATTGTTCACTTTTGTCTTGTGTCCTGTAGATTTTCATGTCTGAGATATGAGATGGATGAGGGGTATGGTTTCCTTTTGTAACAAAGGGGAAAGGTTCCTGTGATCACAGAGGTGAGAAGGTTGAACTTGCCCATCAAGAAATGCATACATGCGGTAGTTTAGCATCTGCAGATTGATGCCTTTCAAATATCTGTACCTGCTGGGTGCAGGGGCACACACATATAATCCCAGCAACTCAGGAGGCTGAAGCAGCAGAATTGCAGGCTGGAGGCCAGCCTCAGCAACTTAATGAGGCCCTAAGCAACTTAATGGGACCCTGCCTCAGAAAAGGTCTGGAGATGTAGCTCAGTGGTAAAGTGCTCCTGGGTTCATTTCCCTGTACCAAAATAATCATAATCATAAATATCTGTGCCCATGTATCCATCACTCATGGAAAGTCTTAGACCCTCTAGTAAAGCCCTTTGATAATATCCAGGATGTGCCGACCTCTGCTTCATTGCCTCTGTCCCAAAGAGTTTATTTTCTACCCAAGGAATATGTTCTATTTGGGGGCTACTAGATAACTAGAAGGTTTCACAGGTGACCCTTTATCAAGTTAAAATCAACCAAAATGATGAATTGTGTTTGGAGGATTTAAAAAACACACACAGAGTTTAGATCTGCCATTAAATTCTAGCTTTACCTGTAAAAAATTTGAAATTTTTGAACAAGTGTCTTTATCTTGCAAAATCTTTCCTTACCTGTAAGTGGAGATAATGTTGATCTTTAAATAATATGCACAATGGTTGGCATATTGCAAGCACTAAATAAAGCATTGTTGTCATTCAGCCAGTTCCTGAGCCTTTTAACTGTCCCATCATCCAACTCACTTTTCTATCACTGTTGCAGGAGATGGTGAAGCAGTAGATTCCCTGCGGCAGTACAGATGTGTCACTGCAATAGCCCCCGATGGCCCAACAAAATAAGACTTTTCAAAACGAATGAGGATGGTAAGACATGACTTATTCTTCATGAACTCTCATTATTTTCTGGGTTTTTCCATCACTTCTCTAAGTGCTTCATATGATTAAGTTAATAATCTGTCTTCCAACTTGATCCCATAGACGGCGAGGGTGTATAGCTCTGTGGTGGAGTGCTTGCTTTGCAGAAGCCCTGGGTTCAATCTCCAGCACCACAAAAGAAAAAGGAAAACCTTTATCCCAGACAGATGTTCACTGATTTACAATGGAGCTATATCCCAATAAGCCCATGGTAAGATTTAAATATTGTATGTATTTAATTTACCTAGCCTATGAAACATCATAACTTAGCAGCACAGTCCCCTATAGAGTATTGATTGTTTACCTTCATGATGGAATAGCTAACTGGGAGCTTAGGCATCAAGAGAAAGTATCATACCACATATCACTAGCCCAGGAAAAAAAAAAAAAAAAAGATTTCAATTAAAAATTTGAAGTACAGTTACTAGTGAATGTGTATCACTTTCACACTATCTTAAAGTCAACGAATTATAAGTAAAGATCATCTTAACAGTATTAACATTAAGTCACTGGTTTATAGGATAGAAAAATCCATCTTCTCTTTAAAAGATCTGGACCTCCAGGATTTCTTCTGTGTTTTGCTGTTCCTCCAAATCACCAGCACTGGGGTGACAATCCCTTATGCAAGTTCCTTCCATTGGCTAGACTCCACCCACAACCATCCCTAAACATTGAACTAAAATGAGGCAAGCAAAAATGCTGGAACATGCTGGCTAGAGAGAAGGTAGAGGTGAAGAAGAAGGAAGAAACCTGTCTTCAGGGAGAAGACAGTCTTTAATGGGGGATACAAAAGAGGGGACAACGTCCCTACATCCCCAATAGGCACACACAGAAAGGAAGTAGACTTGAAGAATGCTGTTTGGGTAGGTTTCTTAAACACAGAATTTAATAACAATAAAGGAAAAATACTGGAGTGAAACATAAAATGACCTTCCCTGGTAGTTTTTAAAATGCAAGATTGGAGGTGGGGGCTGGAGAAGCAGAGGCACATCACTTTGCATCTCTTTTGCTCTTCTTCTTTGGGGTAACAAAGAGGCAGACTGGATTCATTCATTCATTCATTCATTCAACAAATATTTATTGAGGATGTCCAACATGTTAGGCACTGGCTTCAGTGATAGAATTGTAGAAGTGAATGAACCAAGCAAATCCATATGGTAAACAGATAACCAATGAGGTGTGCTTTCTCTCAGGTGATTCTAAGTACTGTGGGGAGAAACAAGACAGTGAAGGGACTTAGGGAGTGGAGAGGCGAGAGTAGGTGACTATTAGAAGTCTCACTGTGAGGAAGGACCCCATGGAGACGGTGAGCTTTAACAGCCCCAATTTGCAGATTACACCCATGTCATTGTCTGTTTTCTGTGGCTATCACTGAATATCACACACTGGCTAGTTTATAAACAGTAGAAGTGTATCCGGTTCACAACCTTGAAGACTGGGAAGTTCAAGAGCATGGCTGTAGCATCTGATGAGAGCCTTTGTGCCTCCTCGTAACATGGCAAAAGGACAGGAGCACCCACAAGAGAGAAAGTTAGAGGAACTCGTCCTTTTTATCAGAAACCAACTTGTGCAACAATTAACCCACTCTTGCAATAATGCCACTAATTCCTTCATAAAGGCAGAACCCGTGTGACCTATCAGCTCTTCTAGGTTCCGCCTCTTGGTACCGTCACAATGGCAATGAAATTTCAACATGAGTTTTGGAAGGGACAAGTCATAGAAAGATGGATTGTCAGAAAGTCAGAGGAAGAGCATTCTAGGCAGAAGGAACAGCCGGTGCCAAGGCCTGAAGGTGAGAGTACATGGGGAAATGGGCACATTCCAGGAACAGGAAAGAACAAATGGACTGGAGCAGTGAAGGAAGGGTGAGTACAGGAAAAGAGGTCAAAAGGGATGATTAAAAGCTCAAATGTGTCATCCTTTAAATTTTATGGTTTCATTCTGTATGAACAGAACATTGCCATACACCAGAAACAAAATCATGCCCCAGAGGAGGTTGTTTTCAATAAGTAACAGTAGTTACAGAAAATTTTTAGTAATCAGCTCAGAGGTAGCAGCAACTCTCTTTCTGACTCAAATATTATGTTTTCAAGTCTCTTTTGCTAAATCAAACGATGGACAACCTAATAACTGCCTATGAATGATCAAGAGTTTTCAAATTTAGGCATAGTCTTTGAACTTGACTGTATGTCAAAACCCAACAAAAAGCACTTATTGAAAAATACGAGCATAAAAATGAGAAAATTTTACAACCACACTATAAAGAAGCTTGATATTATGACCAATTAACACAAAATCCGGAAAGCTGCTGTGTTCCCCAGACCCATCTCTCGGGGAAATCTGTTTGCCTAGGATTTTTCTGGGACTCATGAGCTGGGAGAAGAATTCTATAGCAAATGCATGTCAATACCTAAAGACAGTTCAAACAGAAAGGCCGAGTTTCTTTCTCCTTGGCTCTTTTCTCCCCTCTCCCTGGCCCCACCCCATTGCAGAACACTGAAGCATCTGAGAGAAAAGCCCTGCAGCTCATCAAGATCAAGGCAGGCATTATATTTCAAGTTGAAGTTCAAAACAGCTTGCTTTTTGCTAAGACTTCTTACTTCCTGAAATCAGATGGCGCCTTTAGTACTTCAGTATGCTGAGTCACAAGACAGCCAGCTACACACTTGCTCTTTCATTTGAGGCCACCCGGCTGACAAGACATCTTCCTCTGTTGCAAAGTGAATACGAGGACCATGTCAAGAGCACCTTCAGGAAAGATTCCTGCAAGATGGCAAGACATAGAACAAATAGAATGCTTTTGGCTTCTTTCATCTAGCTTTATTTTACCTTGAGAAAATATAACCATCAAGAAGAAATTATTTTTTAAAAAATCCTCGCAAATAATCTTTAAATGATGTCACCTACAGCTGCCTAATTACTGCATTGTTTGTTTTATTTTAGGCTTGTATTGAATACCCATAGGAGTATTCAAAGGACATGTGTAACAAAAATATCATGATTCTAGCCCTCCAGAGAGTCATTCGTGTTAAAATCCTAGAAGCTGATGAATGGTGGCTGCCCATTGGCCCAGGCTTGCTGATAAACAAAATTTTGGTGAATTACCAACCAAGAAAGATTGGCTAATTCCACACAAAAATCCAAAATTGTAGATGCTCTTAAAGACTTGAAGGAACTGGCAGCAAAGGACCAAAATTTCCTGATCATCAGTCAGAATGGGTGCTGGGAACATGTACTCACTACCTCGAGTACAGTACTGGATTGTCACTACCTGGCCCTACCTCACTGCATTCTTCTGCATTGGTACCTAACCCTGTGAGCATGTACCTGGGACCCCCATCTAGCTCAACCCCTTTAC
>JAJEJO010003170.1:0-12739 GCA_020662805.1 Glaucomys volans
GCAGTGAGTGAGCCACCTGCCCAGGGCTCTCCCTGCCTCTGGACAAGGAGAGAGAGCTGACCACACAGTGTGACCTTTGCCTTTCCAGTCTCCAACTCTGCCATCAAGGACAACATGATCTGAGCACACACCCTGTTGGGTGACCTATTAAGTTGCTCTTTTCCAGAAGCCCCACCCAGCCTGCCACTAGCCTTAATTTTCACTTCCTCTAGTTATTCCCAGCCCCTAACCTGCCACCCCTGACCAATCCTTAATGCACACGCGACAATTCTAACAAATGAGCTCGAGGACTACTAACTTCCCTCAGGCATAGCCAACCCAACTGCGACAGGCACCCCTCTGGGTGTACTTAAGCCAGCTACCCCAAGGCCCCTGCTGCTGCCAGTCTCCTTCTGACCAGTGATGGTCACAGCATTGCTTTTGATAAAGACCTCTTGGCTGAATCGTGGTTCTTGGTGTGGTCATTTGCCTCTCATTGATGCCGTGACTCGGATGGGATTCCCTACTCCCTAGCAGGACCCCATCTCCAGGACCTGAAGGCAGAGCCCACCAGATCCCTGTGCTCCCCTTCTTGATCACCATCTTTGCAGCCACCACTGGCCTCCTAATTGGTAAGCTTCCCTCTGCCCTTACCTGGCACTCCTAAACCCCTTGGATCTTTCCTGCAGGGACCTGACCATTGATCATCTGGCAGCCCCTGTGGAGACCCTTATGGGGAGGAACACACCCACCTAGACCTTCACTGTCTCAGTGGTCCTCCTGGAGTTCCATCCCCATCTACTCCTGGGTTTCGGCTCGAGAGTGGAGAGTCTCCCTACTCCTCGGACTTGGGCTTCTCTTCTCTCCTCCATGGAAAAATTCCTGGCACCACGTAGCCCACAGTCCTCCAGGCTTCTGGACCCCTCACCCAATGGGCCCCAGTGATGACTGGACCCTGTGGGACAGGCTCTCTCTCGGTCCTCTGGACCCTTCACCCAATGGTCCCCCAATGACAACTGGACCCTGTGGGTCAGGCTTTCTCTGATATTTGTCTTGAGGGGGATGCCTCCCCTGACAATATATCATTTTACTACATGATGGGGGCTTCCTCTTCTCTCCCAGCCAACTACCCTTTAAAATGCCTTTTAGACCACCTTACCACCCTTAGCTTGGCTCCAGCCATAAAACCAAAAGGACTCATCAAATCTTGTACCCAAGACTGGCCTACTTATCCCTTAAACAGCCAACAAACATGGCCCCCTTATGGGTCCCTGGCCCCCTCTCTTTTGAGGGACCTCTTCAATTATTGCAAGTGATTAAAAAAATGGGCAGAGGCCCCTATATTCAGGCCGTTTCCCTTCTTCACTGGAACCCTACACTCTGCACCCACTGCAACCCAGACATGTTTTTCCAGCCTGCCAACCCTCAAACCTTTGCCCTCTCCATCTCTTAATGACTTTGACCCTGAGACAAACCCCCTCCACACAGTCCCCTGCAACCCGACACCCTCCACCTGCTTCCTCAGCCTCTCCAGCTTCTCTCTCACTCACACTGGCACCCTCTTTCAGTCCTCCCTCTACTTGATCTCGCACGCAGTCCTCACATCCACCATCCCCCCACCAACTCACATCATGGCCCCGAACACTTAGTAAATCCCAAAAGCTGGGATACCCAGACCCCCTCACTTGCACAATGCCCCCCAGTCCAAGTCCATCTTAAGGACCCCCAATACTTTTTGAATAAATCTCAATATCCACTTCCCTCTTCCAGTCTCAAGGGCCCCCAGCTCATCATCTCAGACCTTCTCCGTAAGTGCTTCCTTCGGCCTACCCACTCACCATACAACACACCCACACTGGCAGTAGAAAAGCCCAGTAGCTCCCTCCGCTTGGTTCAAGACTCACACCTCACTAATGAGATAGTGAAGCCTATGCACCCTTAGTCCCTAATCCAAACACTATTCTCTCCCTCACTCCAGCCTCAGCCACACATTTTTCTGTAATATGCCTTGAGGATGCTTTCTTCACTCTTCCTTCAGCCTCTGCTCCACAGGCCCTTTTTGCCCTTTCCTGGACTGACCCTGACATCCAGCAGTTGCAACGGATTGCTTGGACTGTCCTCCCCCAGGGATTTAGAGACAGCCCACACATTTTTGGACAAGCACTAGCTTCCAATTTAAATAATGTCAAGTTCTCTTCCTCAGCACTCCTTCAGTACATAGATGATCTTCTCCTCTGCAGCCCACCTGTGACCACATCACACCTAGACACCTGTACCCTCCTAAACTGCCTTGCTTCCAAGGGCTACAGGGTCTCCCAGGAGGTCCAGCTTTCACAACCCCAAGTAATATATATCTAGGAGTGCAAATTCCTCACACTCAAAGGCTGTCACCATGCACTGTGAAGTCCTTATGAAGACCCTCCCCCTCCCTAAAATGAAGGATAAAATGCTCTCGTTCCTAAGTCTGGCCGGGTACTTTCAGGCTTGGATTCCCAATTTCTCCCTTCTTGCAAAACCTCTTTATGCAGCACCAAAGGGAATCAATCATGAACCCCTCTCTTCCTCAATCCAAAAGCCCTTTCAAGCTCTGCAGCAAGCATTAGTGGAGGCCCCAGGCCTCCGCCTTTTGCCCTGCAAGAGTCTTTCACCCTCCAAGTCCACGAAAATGTGGGTCTAGCTCTTGGGGTTCTGGGACAAATGAAGGGCCCAACCTTTGCCCCCATAGCCGACCTCTCCACACAACTAGATCCCACTGTTGATGGATGGGCCCTGTGCATGCGAGCCTTGGCTGCCACCTACACACTCCTTCAGGAATCAAGAGACTTACCTTTGGGGCCCACATCACCATAACCTCACCCATCACCCAAAGGGTCTGCTCACGTACAAAGGCCTACAAACTCTTCCCCTTGCCACATTCTCTCTCTGTTAGTGTCCCTCCTAAATGACTCCTCTGTGTCCTCCCAGTCCCGCTCCTCTTAAACCCTGCCATCTTGCTCCCAAGCTCCAGTGACCCTCCCTCTCACAGCTGCCTAGAAGTTCCTGAAGTCTTCTCCCATGTCTCTCCCACATACAGCAGGGCCCCTTCCTAACCCCTCTTACCTCTGGCTCACTGATGGCAGTGCCGTTGTCATGAATGGACTACGCTGTGCTGGCTCTGCCTGGCACCCATCAGACACAATAGAAGCTAACCCTCCCCCAAACACCAGCACCAGCAGGACCAGCTTGTCGCAGCCGTTCACGCCTTTGAGCGAGCAGCTGACCGCTCCTTCAATTTGTGCCCAGACTCCAAATACCTTTATCACATTTCACTGTCCCATTCAGCAATTTGGGAAGAACGGAGGCTTATAACTACCAAAGACTCAGCCATCACTAACTCCAAACTGATCGCCAAACTCCTACAGGCCCCTCTCCTCCCTGAAGAAATTGGGATTTCTCACTGTTGTTCTCACCAGAATGATGACTCTCCTAAAACAAAGGGAAATTCACAGGCTGACAGAGGAGCCAAGAAGGCAGCCCTGCCTACCTTTTCCCTCCTGCCCCTGTCAAGCCTGCTCCCATTTCAGACCCAGAGCCACATCCAGCACAGTCTGCACTTTCCTAACTCCACTCTATTTTTCACACCAGCCCTCAAAACCTAAAGACATTTGCCAATTCATTCCTCACCCTAACTCCCAAGGACACAATTCCTACACCAACTAACTGCCAACTGCTCCATTTGCCAACGAACCAACCCACATGAATTATTTTTTCTCATCAGTATTATTTTATCTAATAAGGTTTTTACACTCTGTCTTTGTTCAGAAGCCAGTTTCTCCAGGTTTAACTCTTAAATACATTCAAAAATTCCTTTTAATAAATTCTGAGGAGGACATAGACATGGTGATGTTGGGAATAGTCTGATGGCCATGAAGGACAAATAGCTGGCTACCTGAAAACTTTGATTTCAGTGCTCATCATGGCGATTAGATTTTGTACCCAGCATTTCCAATTGGACAGGCCTATCCTATATTTAAGTCATAAGATTAAAATCTGATGAGCTGTATTTTAATTTCTAATAGGTCAAATTTAACAGAGGCTTTGGTATACACCAATAATATTACCTGCACTTACAAAAGTTACAAAACCTTTGCTTCCTGCTTTGTGCATGTGTACACACCTGTGTATTATGTGTTGGATCTATACATTATGTACATGATATCAAACATGATAGGAAAGATTGCATAAGTGACAAAAGATTTGTGTCAATTGTACAAGGTTTGTGAAGGTGATCTCCTCTCCAGACACACGTAAAATATGTCAGAGTCTGAGTTTTCCTTTAAAGGTTAACTTGGTTAATAAGAAGCATCAGTGTAATTGTGGTGCTATTACTCTTCTTGATATACTAAATGTGTTCATATTTTCCAAATATACAAGTCTTTTAAGCAAAAAAATTAAAAAGGATATTTTCATCAAGCTGCTGCTCTCCAAACTAAACTTGTCTGTAATGGTAATTTTAATCTTATAAAATAGTATATTTTATTGGAGATTTGTTTATATCATTTAATGTTCTATAACAACACCTCTTATCCATAAGGTACATGGTGTCTTTCACACTGAGGTAAAAATTTGAAGGATATTTTTAAAAGAAAGCTGAGAGCCTCATCTATTTAAAGGTTAATATCATAAAACATAAAAACAATTTGCTGCTTTTGCATACAAAAGAAAAGTCAAAAGCTCTCTCAGCCTTTCTTTAATTTATATTTTAGATATAATGATATGTTACCTAATGTGTATATAAACTGTGAAAGCAATATGTACAAACTTTGTAAGATAGCATTTAAAAAAGAATGTGAACAGTGATAACCGAGGATAAGCCTGCACTAACTGAGATTGGGGGTCTCTGATGACCTCATGGCTGTGGCATGCCCAGTGCCTGGGAATGCTCCTGGGCAAAGGCACACAATGCCTAGCTGCTGCGGCAATGTCCTGGGTGGGGAAGCTCTGTGCAAAAGTCCTATCAGCTGTGACCTTGGTCTCAAGCACACAGCTCCTGGGCAAGAAGGAACTCTTTTGCTAGACAACAACAATGTTTCACCAGCTCCCTTCTCCAGGTCCTCCCTGCCTTGTACTAACTTTAAACAATGGACTTTCTTCAGAACTACACAGAGCTCCAGACATTACACTTTACAACTGTGAAAAGCTACATAGATGTCCTTGTTTCTGTAACTTTCTTAAATACAAAAAAATAATGCTTGCATAGTCTTTAATCGGCTAGTGAGACATGTATAGGTAAAGATTGCTGGCATAACTCTTTAGATCTGTGTCTCCATCAGAGGGCAGAGTTCCATCTGATCCCAGCTCAACCTTCAGAATCTGTGTTTGTAAATCCTTATCTTAAAGTCCTCCTTTGCCCCTCGCTGGACCTGAGAGCTTGGTCATGCTGGTCATGGCAGAAGAGGCAAAGATCAGCTTGAGGGCTAGAACACTTTACGTAAGATTTGTAAAGAGCCTGCCTCACCTGAGCTAAGGCTCTGTCTCCCACCCTGCTGCATGTCAGCATGGCTCCAATATAAGCCACACTTCAGCTTATTGGGAGTTATATTCAAAGGATTGGTTTTTTTGTAAAATTACTGTGATTTCAAACAGGGGATATAATGTAGAGCCCAACCAAAATACAAGATAGCTATTACACAAACTAAATGGTTGTACTATTGCTAATTCCCTTTTGTATTTTCCGTGTACACTCTGTTGCTTTATTGATGTTTTGCAGATGTACTGCATCAAGGATAAACATCCTAAATATGATATTCTAAACCATCACCTATGGGACAGATAAGATCATATAAACCCCAATTAAATAAAAGGGGGTAAATAACGGTAAAGTCATAAACACAAAAGTTAAAACCCAGTACTCCTAATTTGTGACTGATGAGACTGGCTTGTTAAATGTTTAAGATCAAATTTAGAGATTGAGATTAAAATAAAGGAGCTAGGAAAACCAGTATTTGGCCCTTGCCCTCAGAGTCAGCCTGAATCCAGGGAACAAGAGAGCTTCTCTAAGGAGCTTTGCAACTCTGGGCCACACAACCCCCAAATCAGGGAGATGGATGACATCACTGAAGGATGAAAAGCCAATCAGCGCACCTGCTGCAGAGGCGGGTCCCTGGAAAAGGGAGACATTCCCGATGCTTCCAAGGGAAGCCACCTCATCAAGGAGACCCTGCCTAGCCAATGGCACTAAGGGAGCTAGGAAGCTGCTCTCAAGTTCCCCACGAGTGACCCTGTGGGAACTCAGCTGACCCTTTAACAAAAGAAACAGGTCGATTTGACCAGCTTGTTTTAAAACACCTAGCAAAACAGTTCAAAATAAAACACAGCCATTCTTGGGCATTCGAAAGAAACAATAGCTACATGTAACTTAAGATGTACACTTATGTCAGCCCCTAGAATAAGTAAGATTGGAAGCTACAAGAGAGATGCTTAGGCAGATGTGCCTGATAACTATCAAGAAAACTTCCAGAGTCAGACATTTGTAGTCAGTTTAAGGCCAACAGATCTTCCTGAGCTGCACAGGAGGCTTGATCTATGTGTGCTAGGATGATTATCTAGCCCTAAGTAGCAGAAATGAAGAGCTCTCCACTAAACACAGATTATACCAATAAAAGGATGTTTTACAAAAATCAGATGACATTAAATAGCATGACTATATTTTCTGGAGACATCACCAACATTGAGAACTAAATGTTGTGTTTACATTCCTGATCACCCTGTCAATGTTAAAGTTCCCAAATGCAGGCCTTGACCTATCCAGCCTTTGTGAGGCCTGGTTATGGGAACAACTTCTCAGTTCTTCCACCTCCTGGTGAGAGCTTGTTGGCTTCTCCCATCTTCATGGTGCTCACTGACATGTTCCAGATGCTGCAACATAGGTTTGTATTAACCTCAATTCAGTCCTCACTTTCGCCTCACTAGGTTTCCATGCAATGACACTGAGGTTCAATGACACAGTGCACATAATAACGTAATGAAACTTGATACATGTTTAGATGGATTAAAATTACAACCTCAGGTTCTGGCCATGACTAATGCCCGACCAACTACTTTTAAAAGAAATGTGAAGCAGTTTTGCTGACAGGATATCTCCCCTTAACCCTTTTAAGTACTTTTCCACACATGCAGCGGGGTTGCTCGCCTTAACAACAGTGTTGACGGTGTCTCTGGTCTTATTTTACATCTCCCTTCAGAACTGCAGAGCGTTAGACTTACTAACAGCGGAGAACGGAGGCACCTGCCTTTTCCTCCAAGAAAATCACTGCTACCACATTAATGGATCATAGGGCGTCGGAACCAACATAAAACCCTGCATCAGATAAGAAGGAAGTTTTTTGACACCTCAGTCAACCCAAATTCCACCCTATGGGACATATTTAAAAGTCCCATTGTCAGTTGGCTAATCCCAATAATGGGGCCATTAATTGGCATCTTCCTCTTCTGCACCTTTCTCCCCTGTGTTTTAAAGTTCTTGCAAATGAAAATTAACAAGGTATCTAATCGAACATTTAACCAGCTTCTCCTCAGGAATTATCGACTTCTGCGAAGTTCAGACGACCTCTCATCCAGAGATGCCATCTCCAGCTGCTGAAGGAATCACCCCTCTCGATGGGGAGCTCAGGGAGAGAAGCCATGAATCCATGGCTTACCCCTGGTTTATACCCACATATATCCTGCTCTGCCTGCTGTTCGCCATCAGCCTTTTCCCCTTAAGTCCTCATTAACGGAATATTTGCCAAAAATCAATGCTATCCCTGTATTTTTGCTTCTTCTCATCCTCCTAGATCTCATCTGGTGTTACCTGTGATGTGGCAAGACGGACGCTCACTGTTCTTGTGGACTCTGCAGGAAGATGGTAGCCGTTCCCCCTATGTCCACCACTTCAGAATGGGCCGACACCAGGACCCAACTATGACCACAGTCACCTTCATGGAATTAACTCCTGCAGAAACTTTTATTCTCAAAGCCTGGATTCTGGGGATTCTATTCTCACTATACCCCACATGCCCTACTATCATTCCTCCTACTCCCTCCCCACATCGACCCCTACTCAGCAGGGAGTAGCCAGACTGACTCATGATGCCCTTTTCTCATACTAACCAAAAGGATGTTGGGTGGGCTATTATGTTTCTATTTCCCAGAGGCCGCCCAGCCTGCCGTTAGCCTTGACCCATTTAAGTTTCTCTTTTCCAGAAGCCCCACCCAGCCTGCCACTAGCCTTAATTTTCACTTCCTCAAGTTATTCCCAGCCCCTAACCTGCCACCCCTGACCAATCCTTAATGCACACGCGACAATTCTAACAAATGAGCTCGAGGACTACTAACTTCCCTCAGGCCAACCCAACTGCGACAGGCACCCCTCCAGGTGTACTTAAGCCAGCTACCCCAAGGCCCCTGATGCTGCCAGCCCCTTTCCGACCCGTGGCAGTGGCAGCAGGGCTTCTGATGAAGACCTCTTGGCTGAATCATGGTTCTTGGCACGGTCATTTGCCTTTCACGCCCACCCACACACAGACCCCCATGCACGCTCACACACACAGTGACCCCATGCACACTCAAACACACCCATCCACAGACACAGAACCAATGAAGACTCACACAAACCCAGGCCCCATGCACACTCACACACACACAGACCCACATGAACACTTATGTACACCCCACAAACACAGAACCCTTGCACACTCACACAGATCCCCATGAACACTCATGCACACCCACACATATACAGATCCCATGCACATTCATCTATATACACACACACACCCAGACCCCTATGATCCCTCACACAAATACCTGAACACATACACTTGGGTGCACTGGCACACAATAGTGTTATGCACAAACTCAGACACACACAGCCACATACACCCAATTAAACCCATGCATTCACATGCATGCACACACACACAGACCCTATACATACTCCTACACACTCACACACACCAAGGCCCCATGCACACTCACACAGAGACCCACATGAACAATCATGACACTCCAACACACAAGAACCTATGCCAACAAATTCACACTCACACACAGACCCCCATGCACATTCTCACACACACTGACACACACACATGTGGCAACACACATTAATGTTATGCACAAACACAGGCACACTCAGTCACGGACAACCAATAAATGCACAATTGCACACTCATGCACACCTATGCAAAAAAACTTGCAAAATAATGCAATGCACACAAAAAGGCACAACCAGCCACACATAATCAACAAACGCCAAAAATACACATGATCTCTCACACACAAAGTGCACATATGCTCACACCCCATACACTCATGCACATAGAACCCCATGCATGCTCATGCACACTCACCTACACATGTTCTCTTGCACGTACACACGCACAAAGGCAAATGCTCACACACACCAGCATTCCCTGCAGCAACCCCACCAACCTAGGACTGAACAGGAGCAGGGCTCCCTCCTTTGGCCCAGGGCCCATAGGCAAGGGGTGCAGAGAGGGATGCTGGCAGTGATGGCAGACAGGAGGGAAGGATGTGGGGTTGCCCCTTCATAGGAGCAGAGGCCCCAGCTCAGCCTCTGCACTCAGCTCATGTTCTAGGTTGGAGTATTCCTGGGCGGGGATTGGAATCCCACAGGAACCCTGAGGCCCCCAGGACTCTGATGCCCCAAAACCAGGTAAGCAAGGCCACAGCAAGGCACCCAGGTGCTGGGGTGGAGGGAGCTGCTGCTCTCTGTGCACAGGGCCACCCACACACGCCTGCCCCTCAGGACGGGAAGGGCAATTCGCATGTTGGGAAGGGCTGCCTGCCCACTCCAGGTGCACCAGGGAAGGAGCTGGGTGAGGGGAGCCCCCTGCACACAGAGCCCAGAGCACCCCCCAGAGAGGCCCTGATGCAGAGGCCATCCCACTTCTGTGGTGTGAATGCTTCTCAATTCTGGGGAAAGAACCCAGGGCTGCCATGCTAGGTGAGCCCTTGACCACTGGCCACAGGCTCAGTCCTGTAGAGACAGGGCCTCACCACTTTCCCTGGCTGGCTTGGGGCTTGTGATCCTCCTGCCTCAGCCCCTGAGCAGCTGGGATCACGGGGATTGGCACCAGGCCTGCACTTCCATTCACAGTGAGCAGAGGCCTCTCCCGAAGGACTGGCCTAGAAAACAACCCAACGGTCTGAGGGTCCCTGGGGCCATCTAGAGGCATGGACACTTCAGACGCTGGCTGAGGACAAGGACCCTTGCCTCCAAAATTCCCTCCAGCTACAACATTCCAGAAATGCCATCCAGGTACTCAGGCAGCTCACCTGGAGATTCTCCTGCAGGTGGACCTTCATGCTGCTCCCTGAAGAGGCTCCAGGGTCGATCTCCCCTATGTGGAGCAAGTGGAATAAGCCCTCGGTGGTCTTCTGCCCTTGGACAATGTCAAAAGTGGACACCAAATCCCCGTTGGCATCAAACATGATCTCGGTCCCATCAGGGGTCTTGAAGTGAACCTTCCTGAGGGGGTGGAGCAGCTGGGGAAGGAAGGGGAGGCTGCACACTGGACAAGGATGGTCCCTGGGCCCAGCGCAGTGCCAAGGCCACTGCCCCAGTGCTGAGTGGGCACAGCTCCAGGCAGAGCTGACATGCCCCCTGGGGACATGGGCACAGCCCTGTGGAGTCAGCAGGGGCTCAGGCAAGTCTTAGAACTTAACTTCCTGTCAAAGCTGAAGGAACGTTTCCTACAGGATAGTGCATGGCAGGGTCCAGATCTCACTGTGTTCACACCAGACAGTCATGAACCTCAAGTCAGAGCTGCTCCAGTGGATGGAGGAGCCCACGGGCATCCTAGCACCTGGCTCCAGGGCTCCTGGGCTATGACATGCCTGGGGTTCCCATCGCATGCCCTGGGCAGGCAAACCCTGGTGTGGCTTCCAATGCTGGACCTGCCCTCTAGGGAGCAGGTTGTGTGGCCAGTCTCCCAGGCTGGCTTGGCCCAAGTACCTGGCCATTCCTGCTTCTTCCCCGACCAGGCCTTGCACACCCCTGTTGGTCCTGCATCACAACTGCCTGGCAGGTGCTTCCCACCCTCCAGCTGGGAGCTCAGAAGGCTCCCCACAGAGAGGACCTCCCTGGTCTGACACCTCCACTCCACCCAGCTCTGCTCCAGAGCAGAGGAATGGCACTGCACGCACACGGGGCTCATCTGATGCTTTGCTGATGCACTGACACTCACCACTGAGCCCTCGGCTCACAGCCAGATGCATCCTGGTTTGGAGGACTGTCTGCACATAGCAGGGGCACATGGGGCCTGAAAGGAGCTGACCAGGGCACCCTGTCCTCTGCCTCAGCTCCCTGAGGTTCCCTCAAGCCTGTAGCATAGGAGTGCATCTCCCTCCACCCCTGCAGTGAGGCAGAACAGGCATTGGCCTCCATCTTCTGCTCACCTGCCAAGGGAGAACATGCCCAGACTCTGCACAGGTCCCGTCCCAGTGCTCACAGGCCAGCAGGTCCTGGAGGGCATGGGCGATGCTGTAGACAGGGGTGTAGGCAATGTCCACTTTACTTGCCTCCCAGAAAGGGTACTCGTGGCCTCGCAGACTTTCATTCCCTGAACAGAGCTGCACACCCCTTGCCACTGTGCCATTCTTGGGGGGCCACATGCACCCAAAGGTGACCTCCCAGAACCTCTTTATGAACATGTCCTCTGGGGTCCGGCTGGGCTGCAGCTGAGTGAAGAACTCGTGGAAGCCAGGCACCTGGCTGCTGTGAAACATCAGGCCAAAGGAGCCCTGCAGGACCTGAGAGGTGCCCGGCATGGTCAGGGCTATGGCCATGTGCACAGTGTCTTTCATGACCCAGACCTGGCCTGAGACCCGCAGGCCCAGCAACCCCTGCAGGATGAGCAGGAAAGTCGAGTTGCTCAGGAAGACCAGAACCACCGTGGCAGTGCAGCTTTGCATCTTCTGCACGATGGCCTCTATCTTCTCCAGGGACTGCTGTGAAGGCACGTACAGGTGGACCTCAATGCAGGCGCCAGCCTGGCTCAGCTCCTGGGCAGCCAGGGAACTGGCCTGCTGCCCAAAGTCATCATCCTGGGCCAGAATGTCCACCCAGGTCCATCCCAACTGCAGCACCAGCTGAGTCACCGCATAGGAGGATGTGAGGTCACTGGCCAGGGTCCGAAGGAAGGACGGGAACTGGGCCTTGTCGCTGAGGATGGGCAGTGTGGATGAGTGACTGACCTGCAGCGAAGGGCCAGGGCAGTGAGAGAGAGAAGGTGAGCTCCAGAACTCAGGCCCAAGCTGTCAGGTGTGAACTTCAGAAGGTGGACACAACCAGAGAAAGGAGTGGCCAGTTAGTGCTGGTCACCCTGCATGGGTTTCCCATGACTGCCCATGAATGTCCTGCATCTTAGCAGCATTCCTGGCCTATGAACATGGGACAGCTGGTCACACAAGCTGGAGCAGAACAGAGCACGGTCAACTCCCAGAATCATGAGTAGTGTTGCCCAACTGTCCAAACCAGGCATCTCCTATGCAGAGGTGGGTCTTGAGAGGGTTTGGGGCTGGTGGGAGGAGGTCTCCACCATGTTCACCAGGACAGATTGGACTGACTGGTAGTGCAACCCAGCCAGACCTGGAGCCTCAGCCTGGGGAGGAAGCCCACCAGGGGACCAGCCAGCTGCTCTCACCCAGGACACACAGGACACTATGTGGGACCCCAGGGGTCCCAGCCCACAGGTGAGAGGAAGCCCACCCAGCA